>CAKNYM010053567.1:0-10161 GCA_932195095.1 Andricus curvator | reverse complement strand
GTAAGAGAGATAGATGAAACACCTTCCCCTTAGCGACGTGTAGCGGGGTAAGACATACAGAGCCATCTAACGAGCCCGCAAAACAGGACCAGAATATGTACAGTCGCGGTTGCCTATACTAGTGACCACAGCCTGGGTACTGCTTCGCCGAAGTTTGCAGGAGGGCAGTAAGCAGTAGGATTCCTACTGCTCGTCCCATCTCTGGCTGAACAAGGCACGCGAGCAAGGCGAAGAAGGCGAGGAACGATTCGTGAAATCGTTTTCGATGTCTTAATCCGGGAGTAAAGAACAGTTTTGTCCGCGGTGCGGGACTTTATTTAAATTACGCAACAGATCAGGGGGGGGGCATATTTCGTAACGATTTATTAGGGTAGAGTGGGGTGGGGTGGGAGAATTCTTTAAAATTCGAAATTGAAACAAATAAATCGCAGTAATTATACCGAAATGTAATACCTTGAGAAATAACTTTAAATAAATGAGAAGCAAAATAAATTTGCAAATTCTTTATTTTCCTTGGAAATTGTTATATTCCGTTTATAAAACATTTTGAGATAAAAACGTTACAAGTCCTGTCTTTGAATATGAAGTTAAACTGAAGTTTTCAGGTAACCCTGATACAGTATTCCACTTGTTCTTTATTTGCCTTGTGATTCGATTAATATTTATTTTTTTCCCGGTTGCTTCTTCCTGTGGAAAAGCTTGAATTTTTGCTTCAAAAAGTCATTTATTTTTGTAGAAATTTCATCTTTCTGGAATATATGTAAATGCAACTGCGCGGTTAAAAATTAAGACCAAAATGTCCTGCAAACTCGTTCTTTTTGGTCGAAAATTCAACTGTTGCGTGGAAAATTCAACTATTTCCTAGAAAATTTATTTTCCGTTTGAAATTCATATTTTGATGTTTAACAGTCGACTGAAATCTTTGTCCGTTGAAAATTGAAGTTTTTCTTTTTAAATGTGCATTTTCAGTTTAAAAATTCATCTACTTTTGGAGAAATTGCATTCTTTCTTGAAAAAAATGTAAGTGTTTGGGTAAAAATTGTTGAAAAAGTCATTCTTTGTTGTTTAAAATTCAACTGTTTGGTGGAAAATTCAAGTAGCTCGTGGAAAATATGCTTGATGTTGTCAAAGCATCTTGTCCTATTGAAAAGTCAGCTGAAAAATTTTGGTGGGAAAAATTGAAATAGTTTTATGAAAAATCGTATTTTTCGTTTGAAAATTCATCTACTTTCGTAGAAATTTCATCTTTCTTGGACAACAATGCGACTGTTTCGTGAAAAATTAAACAGCTTTTTTAAAGAATCGTTCTTTTTGGCTTGAAATTCAACTGTTTTGTTGAACATTCGACAATTTCTTTTTCACTTTCTTTTTTAACTTAATATTTTGGTGGTGGAAAGTAAACAGAACTCTTTGCCGGTTGAAAATTCAACTTTTTTTCAAAAATTTGACTTTTTTAATTGGAATTTCATATGTAGTATCATCCCTTCTACTAAAATATTACATCTTTCTCAAATAAAAACGCAACTGTTGGTTTCGAAAGTAGACAATTTTTTTAAACATTCGTCCCTTTTGGTGGAAAATTCAACTGTTTTGTTGGAAAATCAACTGCTTCGTCCAAAACTTGGTGATTGGTGAAAACTCATATTTTCATGTTGACAAGTCAAACAAACATGTTCCTGGGATGAAAATTAAAAAATACTTTTGTCTTAATTTGGCTTTTTCATTTGGAAACTTGTCTGTGGAAGTATACATTTCTTAGATCGAAATGCAAGTGTTTGGTTCAAAAGTAATCACCTCAGCCATCTAAAAGTTAAGTTTTTTTTCCATTTTTGTCGGATATGAATTTCAATTCATTGCATCCTAATATTTATTTCAATAAAATATGAACAATTTTCAAACATGAAAAGTGCTTGATGTGTGAATAAATCATTGAAAATAATAAAGTTTGTATGATTTTACTTGCGATTAGGCTAGGAAATAATGATTGTTTATTATTTCGAATAATTAATACGATAGGCTTAATTATCATTTACGCAATCAATAAATAATTCAAATAAATTAAATAAATCATTTATAATAATATTAGGTATTTTCACTTCATAGTCAGCTAACTTCACTTCGTTAACTGCTGAGGGGAAAACAATGGATCAAATGCATGGGATTCGCTCCATTTTTGCCCGATTTTGTTAATATCTTGAATCTTTGTAATTACTAATTTTTTCCATATAAGTGTATTTGAAAAATAGTTTCTATTTTTTAAGAACTATTAAATGAAATAATGAAATGTTAATAATTATCATTCATTATGAAGATATTACAAAAATAAAGTTTTGTCTCGTGCATTTGGTCCATTGTTTTCCCCTAAGCACTCAACGAAGTGAAGTTAGCTGATGGTTGAAGTGAAAATACCTAATTTGATTTTCTGGAATATCATCAATATTATACATAGCATTATACAGATTATAATTATTATAAATTTAATATAAATTTATTATAACTTTACTATATAATTCAATGAAAAGACCATTTTTTTAAACATCCTTTAAAAAAATCGTTCTTAAAGCCATGTGATACTTTGAAAAATTATGATTTTCAAATAAACCAACTTTACGCCTACAAAAATAAATATTTTGCCCTGAAACTTTGGAAAACGATAGAGAACATTAAAACGGACCGTTATTGACTCCTTTTATCTTCCATAATGAAAAAAAGTTTCGATTTGCTAAAATTGGTAAAGCATTTGACACTTTGAGGTTAGGTTCTCTATGCTTTCCGCAGGTTTATTCCGAAATTTCAGTGTACTGCAGCCTAAGAATGTGGAAAATGCAAATATATATAAGAAAGAAACCTATATGGCCTACCTTTTTTTGTGGGCAAGCCAAAAAAGTAAATTTTATAATTTTGATGCCAGTCCAAGTAGTGAATTTGATCTATCAAATAAACCAACTTTAAGACCACAAAAATAAATATTTTGCCCTGAAATTTTGGAAACCGGTAGAGAAAATTAAAATGGACCGTTATTGACTCCTTTATCTTTGAAAATAAAAAAAAGTTTCGTTTTGCTAAAATCGAACTTCTGAAAACTGCAGTTATCATTAGAGTTTTTGAGCGAGTCTGTCTAAAACTTGGTCGGTAAGAAGTTTCATTATGAAAATACAATTTAAATAACATTACGTCACACTGGATCGGTAAGAAATAATTGACAATCTAACCTCAAAAAGGATAAAGTTCGTAAAGTGTCGATAATTATAATTTTTTAATTATTTAACCAAACGAGAGTCAATATCACTCCCTTAGTATATTTTATAACTTCTCCGAATTAATTTTTCGGAAATATTCATTTTTGTGGAAAAAAACTTGGGTTATCTGAACATGATTGACTTCGTTGCAAAGTATCACATGGCCTTAAGAATGCAGTTCTTGTATTAAGATTTCGATCACCTTCAACAATTATTGTTTACTACCTTAAATATGTAATAGTGTACAATTAATGATTGCTTGAGCATTTGTGCAATTGTGTATTGTAATTTCCTCAATCTTTTATTCAAAAATGACACACAACTAGACAGCGCCAGTATAGCGTCAGGCTAGTATTGTGTGATTAGACAGGCTTGAGAAAAAGTGTACTGGCTTTAGCATGATTCAAGACTGCCACGAAATTTTTCCACACGGGTCATTTTCATATGTAGAAAAAGATTTTTGCTAGCCATAATCAAAATTCGAAAATTTTTTTTTGGCCCATCCTACCCTACAGTTAATTTATTGCTTCGCGAGATGTACTTGACTGACATTCTTTATTTTCTAAGATGTTGCACTACATAACAAAAATAGCAGACACGTACTTTTTTACACTTGCTAATTCGTAGAGGTAAGTGGTAATCACCACCCTAACATTTTCTCCTCAGAAAAAGTTTTTCGTTAATATCTCAAAACGAATTGGAATTTTTTAACAAAACAAACGTCATATTATTTTCCACAGACAAGCACTCATTGCGAAATATTTTGTATAACAAGGGGTTCCAACCCTTACTTTCTACGAGGTCAAATGCGATTTTTTTCACATTTAAGGCCATGTTATACATTAGTCACGTGACCCAGCCAGTCCTGAGATCGATATTTTTTGTCCCATATTTAAAAATAAAAGTTAAAATAGAGCGGAAAAAATTTGGGAAAATATTAATAAATATAAAAGGACAGTGTGTGGTAAAGCATAGAGTTGGAGAAGAAAAAAAGTTATTATTGGAATAACAAATAACGACCGGCAATCAAGCGATCTGCATTATCAACAGTGCTGACACCATGGATATATCAAATATCAATTTGTTTTTTTGCACCAAACCAGCAAATATTATCAAGCGTAATTTTTGCAACCGATGTTTGCATCATTTTCCTCAAGTCATGTGAGCCAGAACCTCAAAAATGTTTCATTGGGAACATTGAAAATTGGTTACAGAGTTCTACAGCACGGTCGGTATTTTTGTGAATTTTCTTATTCATTACATTTTTTTCTTCAACATTTCGAGCCAAATGTTGTATACAACCGCAGATTACAATTTCCTGATGCTTTCCCCAAAGTTTCAACTCGATATCTCATTTTGTGTGGACATCAGTTGTTGCACAAAAAATGCCGATATTGCTCCGGTTTTAATTTCTTCAAAAATTTTTTTTCTAAATTTCGTTCCAAATGTTGTATAGAAACGTACATTATTGTTTCCTGAGGCTTTCCCCAAAATTTCAACTCGATATCTCATTCGGTGTGGACGTGAGTTGTTGCAAACAAAATTATCGATAATTTAGGCCAACGGCCATACCACGCTGAAAAAACCAGTTCTCGTCCGATCACTGAAGTTAAGCAGCGTTTGGCGCGGTTAGTGCTGGGATGGGTGACCATTCGAGAATACTGCGTCCTGTTGGCCCCGTCGTGGGTGTGGTGAGCCCACACTTGTAGTTATTTACTACAAGAAACTATCCACCTAGAAACACTACCCGAATCGGGTAGTGTCACGCCTACCCTGAAAGGGAAATGGCTTAATGGTATACTACTACTACTACTACTACTACTAGGTCACGTGACTCATGTATAACATGGCCTTAATTGAAAAAGAAATTTTGAAACCACCTGAATTTCACTGTATATTGTACTCTTACTAAGAAAAGAAGAAATTCAAATTGACATGTTCCGGGATTTTATAGATAAAATTCATTGCAAGGGTCGATTCATCTCTACAGTTTATTTATTTCTTTTGGACAATCAGTAACAACATACGTTTTAAATTTTAATCTTGGAACGCTTATATCGACATGTACTCGTATTTTTCAATTAAAAAGGAAATAACATAAGCACCCTTATTCTTAGGAGGATTGACGACCCCCATGACAATTTATCATTATCAGATAGTGAATAAAAGCAGTTTTTTACCATTTACTTGTAGACTGATATTTCACTAATATAATATGTCAATTTGTTTCTAGAATCTAGAACACAATCTAGTAGTCCAGAGTATTAAAAACCACCCTACTTCTTGAGGTCTCGCCCCTACAATTTACATGTTTATGGGAATATAACCAAATATTATTTATTAAAGTAAGTTTCAAAAATATTTTTTCAAAGTTGGAAAATATCTTAGTCATAAAGTTATAGTTTCATACTTCAAGATTATACTGGAATGTAATAAATGTAGTGTTGAAGAGTTTCACATTAGTTATTAAGAGTGCCTTTCATTCCTACAATGAATGAATTCAAAGACGGTTGGCAAATGCATGCAATTTTTATTACATTGTAATATAAGACATGTCCCGAGGATCGCTTTTTGTAAGGAATAAGTCACCTCATGAAGTGTTAAATGTCTGTAGAATTACTGCCATGTATTTGTTTCAATTTCGGATTTTACGCCCCCCCCCCCCCCCGACCACAATACATTGTTAGGAAATATCCCCCCTCCCAGCTGTTGCGTAATTTAAGTAAAGTTCCGCACCGCGGACAAAACTGTTCTTGGCTCCCGGATTAGGACATCGAAAACGATTTCACGAATCGTTTCTCGCCTTCTTCGCCTTGCTCGCGTGCCTTGTTCAGCTCGTGAATATTGACGCGTGAATATGTTCGAATATGAGAGGAGCGAGTTCACGGGACAGCCCGACCCTGTTCACCACAGAAATTCACTTGCGTTGAACAGTAGAGCGGTGGACAGTAGATAGGCAAGGGCGTTTCTGGACCAATTAGTATTAGTGAGTGTCTGTGTGTGGGTGTGTCCGTATGTATCCGTGTGAGGCTGGCATCGAGGCCGTTCTGCTCAGCTTCTAGAACATTCTCGGAGGACCCTGGAGCTTCTAGAACATTCTCGAAGGTCATGATGACGTCACAGAATAATATTGCACAATTGTAAGAGCCGAATTGATGTCAACAGGTTCAAGGTTATTACGAGAAAAACAAGGATGATTTATTGCTTCCTTATAGATAAAACATTCATTTTTAACGCGCAAATATGCAGGCGTATATATGTGAAATTTGATGTGACATCCTGTTTTCGTCTATATGAATTTGATTTATTGCTTTCTTATCGACAAAACATTCGTTCAGTGCACAAAGGATGCAGGTCTAAAGCTGAATTCATGTAAACAGGTTCAAGGTTATCAGGAGAAAAACAAGGATGATTTCTTGCTTTCTGGAAAGAATTTCTTTCGTCAACCACTTCAAGGTTAGTGTATTGACACATTACATTTTGCGTTGCAAAAATATATATTCCGAACGTGTCGATGATAACCTTCATCCGGTCGCGTTGACGGCTATCCGCCGTCATTGACATAAAAGTCACGAAAAAACATAACTGACTGATGATATACATCATGATGATATATATCATATGATGCAATATTGTGCAATGTCGCGAAAACGAATTTTACGTGTTTCTACGTATAGAAAATGGTTGCATCATATGATGCAATATTGCGCAATTTCGAGAAACGCATTTTACGTGTTTCTGCGTATAAAATATAGTTGCAACATATGATGCAATATTGCGCAATGTCGAGAAACAAATTTTACGTGTTTCTACGTATAGAGGATTATTGCATCATATGATGCAATATTGTGCAATGTCACGAAAACGAATTGTACGTGTTTCTACATCTAGAAAATTGTTGCATCATATGATGCAATATTGCGCAATGTCGCGAAACGAATTTTACGTCTTTCTAGATATATAACATTGTTGCATCATATGATGCAATATTGTGCAATGTCACGAAAACGAATTTTACATGTTTCTAAGTATAGAACATTGTTGCATCATTAGATGCAATATTGCGCAATTTCGAGAAAAGAATTTTACGTGTTTCTAGGTGTATCAACTATAATGTGGAACGTTCTAGATCGTTTCAGAACATTGTTGCATCATATAATGCAATACTGTACAATTTTGAGCAACGAATTTTAATTGGCAGTAAATGATTCATGAATATAAAACGAATTTTTAATTTTTGCAGTCAGCCACGTTGCTTTGGGCTAACTCCCCAATGCAATGAATTATGCGGTTACGACACCAGTATCGCGCAGTGCCACCCACAATAGGCCTCTCTCGGATGGAGGCCATGGTTCAGTTGGGAGTGGCAATAGGACCGAACCGAGGCGACGACCAGGCAATGGCCCCGGACAAACGCGAGAACATCGATTTAAATGGTCAGACCAACTCAGGAGAGACATCCTTACCTGTTGGCAAAGAAGCTCACCGGCGCGAAGAGGATTCATGCAGAGGTTACATGACCGTTGGGTCAATATGCACCCGGAATATGCTCATCAAACGCCTCAGTATTTAAGAGATCAGGTATCCTTTTTGCGAAAAAACGTATATGAAGCTCTTTATCAACAAGAAGAAGAGCAACATCCTCCATCGAAAATTCCACCTGTTCCAGCAAGACCACCTTTGCAGATAGCCGATAATGCTAACATGAGAAGTAGGAGATCTATCCACCAAAAAGTCTTTCTCAGGATGGACAAATTAGCTGAAGCTAATACTGCTCTCCCCGATTTGCTCCCCGAAGATGTTAATCTCTGGAATCTGAACTGTGTTGTTTACGAGAAGGCGGTCTCCTTGCTTAGCGACAGTAGAAGTAACGATACTTCAGTACGTCTGAGTAAGACTCGCGAGCGTATTGCACAGCTTCAATTCAAAATTGAAACGGCGAGACGGCATGCATCAAATATTCAGTTCGTGATTAGCTACATAACATGAAATAAAAAATTCACTCCAAAAGTTAGGGCACTTGCTCGAAACTTAAGGAAAGCAAATCACACGCTGAACAAGTGTAAACTGTTGACCATCAAGCAGCACTGGACGCAAAAAATAAGATCTCTTTCAACAGCGAAACAGCGCCTTGAACGGCGAGTAAAGTGGATTCAGGAAAATTCCACATTTTCTACTCATCCTTCCCGTCTGTTCAATAAAACGTCACGTGCCGTTAAAAATCCGCCTAGTCGAGAAAAGATTCAAGTCTTCTAGGAGCAAGTATATGGAGATACTTATCAGCTCAATGAAGACGCTTCAGATTTATCACTCTTTCGTAACTTTTGCCAAAAGCAAAGGTTACAAGGTCCAGAGGAAGAGTGCCCACTAATTACTGCTGAAGAAGTGAAGAAAGTTATCGCTAGAACTAAAAACTTTTCAGCGCCAGGGCCAGATAAAATCAACAACTTTTGGTGGAAGAAGTTTATTTCTACGCACCAACATCTAGCTCGTATATTTACTACTTTCTTAAACGGAGAACAACCCGTCCCACAGTGGCTAGTGGAAGGACGCACGGTATTGATTCCTAAGACCGGAGATTTGTCAAGTCCAAAGAACTACAGGCCCATAGCTTGTTTAAACACCAGCTACAAGCTATTCACTGGCATCCTCAAAGAGAAGATATTAACATCTATCGAGCCGGTATGGAGTGCAATAGTTGAACAACGTGGATGCAAGAGAGGTCTGGCAGGTTGCAGGGAGAAGCTGTTAATAAACAGGTGTATCACCCAGGACTCGATCAGGTATCGACGCAATCTGTCCATGGCTTGGATTGACTACCGTAAGGCATTCGATAACACGAACCATGAGCTACTTATTAAGCTCATTGAGTGCATGGAGGTGCATCCAAAAATAGTGAGATGCATAAAAGAGCTTATGCTCTTATGGCGGACAAGGTTTGTCATAACATCTGACAAAAGACAAGTGACTACAAGCTATATCACATATAAGAGGGGAGTCTTCCAAGGAGACTCTCTAAGTCCGATACTTTTCTGCATCTCCCTCTTGCCTCTATCTATTGTGCTCCGAGGCAAAAGCTCTGGATACCTATGTGGCCCGCCGAACAAAAGAGAATATAAGGTCAACCACCTTTTATACATGGACGACCTTAAACTCTTTGCTTCCTCGAAAGAGGACCTTAACATCCTTGTAGAGGCGGTAAATAGGTACTCTAAAGCGATTGGCATGAGCTTCGGACTGGAGAAGTGTGCCTGCGTCCACCTACGCCAAGGAAGATTAGAAACTACATTATCGCGTCACGATCAGGATGTTCAACTCATAGGCGGAAATACCATTCAACATCTTGGTATGGGAGAAACATATACATATCTTGGAATACCGCAAGCGGAAACCCATGATGTGCTTGCGTTAAAAACGGCCCTTGGAAAAAGGTATCGCCAAATTCTCAGAAAAATTTGGGCTTCCGAATTATCTGGAAAGAATAAGATCCAGGCGATCAATATGCTGGCCGTTCCTATACTGCTCTACACGTTTGGTGCAGTAAAATGGAACGTCGATGAGTTGAAGCAACTTGACCGAAGCACACGCAAGATGATGACAATCCATCGAAGTCATCATCCTAGATCTTCCGTACCTCGAATATACCTCCCTCGAGATAAAGGGGTTAGAGGTTTGCTGAGCTTAGAGTGTCTTCATCGCAGAACGGTTCTGGCTACAGCCTGCTCAGTTCTAAATAGCACAGATTTTCTTATGCGACTAGTACATCAACATGAAGTCGTCAATGCTGCGGCGTTTCTATATCGTGCCGCAGATAGGGCCGCAGAGGAGCTTGGCCTCCCATTTGATTCCAGCGACACTACACATGGCCTAGCATCACTAACACCTTTGGTGCTCAAAAGTCGTGTACAGGAAGCAGAACATA
>CAKNYM010053564.1:616039-626233 GCA_932195095.1 Andricus curvator | reverse complement strand
ACTCGCTCCCAAAAATATATTGTGAAATCCAGCTACAAAACTAAACAGATGCTATTGCCAAAAAATTCACCTTTTTGGTTAAAAATTTAACCATTTGATTAAAAATTCATCTTTTTTAGTTGAAAATTCAACTACTTGGTTGAAAGCTAAACCAGTTTGTTAAAAATGCATATTTTTTCAAGATTCACCTACTTGGTTGAAAATTTTACTAAACCATTTTTAGAAAATTACTCTTCCGAGTTGAAAAAGCATCTTTTGGGTTGAACTCTGTTTAAATTTTTTTGGTACGATTCATCATTTTAGTTGAAAATTCATCTCTTTTGTTAAAATTTTTACTATTTTCTTGAAAATTCGTTTTTTTTTTTGTTGAAAAATAATTTTTTTAACTTTTAAAAATTCATATATATTCCATTTTTATAAAATTAATCTTTGGAGTTCAAAAATCATCTTTTGGGTTGAATGTGGAACAATTTTAATTGAAAAATGACCTTTTCTAGTTAAAAATTCATGTATTTTGTTAAAAATTCGTTTTTTCTGATCGAAAATTAATCTTCTTGGTTGAAAATTCATCCTTTTTAGTTAAAGTTGCAACTGTTTGGTTGTGAATTAATCTGCTTTGGTTGAAAATTAACTTATTTGTCGAAAATTTATATTTTCGGTTGAAAATATAATTATTTAGTTAAAAATTAATCTGTTTTTATGAAAATTTAACTATTTCGTAGAAAATTAACTTTTTTGTTAAAAAATCATATTTTCTTTGGAAAAAAATTAAACTCTTTTTATGAAAATTTTATTTTTGGTAGAAAATTAACTTTTTTGTTGAAAAATCATATTTTTGGGTTGAAGATTTAACAGTTTCGTAGATAATTCATCCTTTTGGCTTCAATATTCAACAGTTTTATTGAAAATTGGTGTATTTTGTGGAAATTTCGTGTTTTGTTTGGTAAAACAATAATCTTCTTGCTAGAAAATTCATCTTTTTTTGTTGAAAATTGAATTATTTGATCAAAAATGCATCTTTTTTTTAGTTAAAAATTCAACTACTTGATTGAAAGTTAAACTAATTTGTTAAAAATTCATATTTTTTATGATTCATCTACTTGGTTGAAAATTTTACTATACTATGTTCACTTTTTTTTTTAAGATTCATCACTTTAGTTGAAAATTCATCTCTTTTGTTAAAATTTTACTATTTTCTTAAAAATTATTTTTTTTTTTTAATTGAAAATTAATTCTTCTAACTAACAATGTAACTATTCCATTTTTGGTGGAAAATTTATATTTTTTTTATTGGAAATTAATCTTCTGGATTGAAAATTTATCCTTTTTGGTTACAAATGCAATTGTTTAGTTCTAAATTAATTTAGTTTGGTTGAGGATTCAACGATTTGGTAGAAAATTACGCTATTCGGTTGAAAATGAACTTTTATTTACGTTTAAAAATTCATATTTATCCCATTTTTATAAAATTAATCTTTGTAGTTTGAAAAATCATCTTTTGGGTTGAATGTTGACCAATTTTAATTGAAAAATGATCTTTTATAGTTAAACATTCATGTATTTTGTTAAAAATTCATTTTTTCTGATCGAAAATTAATCTTCTTGGTTGAAAATTCATCCTTTTTATTTAAAAATGCAACTGTTTGGTTGTGAATTAATCTGCTTTGGTTGAAAATTAACTTATTTGTCGAAAATTTATATTTTTGGTTGAAAATACAATTATTTAGTTAAAAATTAATCGGTTTTTATGAAAATTTAAGTATTTCGTAGAAAATTAACTTTTTTGTGAAAATTTCATATTTTCTTTGGACTCTTTTTACGAAAATTAACTTTTTTGTTAAAAAATCATATTTTTGGGTTGAAAATTTAACAGTTTTGTGGATAATTCATACTTTTGGCTTTAATATTCAACAATTTTGTTGAAAATTGATGTATTCTGTGGAAATTTCGTGTTTTTTTTTGGTAAAACAATAATCTTCTTGATAGAAAATTCATCTTTTTTTTATTGAAAATTGAATTATTTGGTTAAAAATTCATCTTTTTTTAGTTGAAAATTCAACTGCTTGGTTGAAAGTTGAATGATTATACTTCATTCAGAGGTCTTCTAACAAGATTTTTTACCATGCCCTTAATATATTATATCTCATAAACAACAAAATCCAGCTTTAAAATTTTTTTAAGATTCTAATAATTTAGTTTTTGGCTTAAAATTCAACTAATTTGTTGAGAATTGGTCTCCTTTGCGTGAAAGGTCTACTATTTGGTTATAAATGCTATTATAATACTATTTGGTTGATAATTAATTTTTTTTTGAAAACTGATCTATTTATTTGCTCAATTATCTTTGTAGGTCAAAAAGTCAACTATTTTGTTAATAAATCATATTTTTTTATTGGAAATTAATCTTTTTTGGCAGAAAAGTTCTTGGTTGAGAATTTATCTTTCTTGTTGCAATATGTTGATTCTCTTTCTGGATTTTTCAAGAATATATCCCTCTTTTTTGTTGAAAATTAGTTTTTTGAAATTTAATTATTCCATTTTTGGTTGAAACTTAATAATTTTCAGTTGAAATTTTTGGTTTGAAACAAAAAATAATAATATGGCTTTGCTCTACTGAAAGCACGTCGCGCCTGACCATAGCAAGGCTTCTAATACTGACGCCTGTAGACGTTCAGCGGTTCAGTGATGCAATGCTGTTGTTGTCAGACGCAGGTCTCTCTTCTACGTCCGCGTTCGAGACAGTACATAAGAGCAGCCTTTTGTTACATTTCTGCTATAATCAAAAATGTATGGACTTTTCTAGAATATTGTGGAATTCTTTAAAATCTTTTGGAATATTCTATAATGTTTTAGAATATTTCGTTATGTTTTACGTTATTCTTTAATGCTTGAATACTATTTTGGAGTATTCTGGAATCTTTTGGAATTTTCTAGTGTTCTGAAATTCCGGAATTTTTCAGATTGTTCTATAATGTTCTAGATTTTTTAAAATGTTTGATTCTGGAATTTTTGGATGCTCTAAAATATTCTGCAAGACATTTTTTAGTAATTCTTCTGTAATTCTGGAATATTCTGGAATTTACTAGAATATTGTTAAATTTCTGGACTTTTCTAGACAATTTTGGAATTTTCCGGAATTAATTTTACAGATTATTCTAGAAAAGTACATAATGTTACAGAAATTTCTGGACTTTTTTCTTCTGAAATGTTAAATGTTCCGGGATTGTGTAATTTTCTAGAACTACAATAGTTATACTATAATCCCTACTTGAAATAATTTTACTTACCTAAAAACCTTCCATAATTTTCTGGAATGGTTTGAAAATTTTTGAAAAGAATGTTCTATCATTTTTTAAGAATCAATAATCCTTATAACCTAAACTTGTAGTTTTTAGTTGCATGTAGATTTATAAATATAAAACACGAACAGAAAAATTATACCATTTGAATAAACTCTAGTTAAAATAATTTTTAGATTCTACAACATTTCTTTAAAAAATAATAATAACTCACGAAGTAATGAATATTGTTTAAAGTTCCTATCTTCATTTTAAATCATATACATTCGTTACAAAATTTTTGAGTTGAGTCGAGTAATAAATATTAAAATATTCATAATCCGAGGACTGAAGTTTAATATTAATATATTCTCTCTTGCTTTTTTGATTTGCTCTTCTTCAGAGACTTCTGTCAAATAATTAGACTCTGAGTTCTTTTCAATTCCGCCGCGGAAAATTAGCGGGTAATGAACGAGACTCGAGAGAACTTTGGCGCTCGGTTTGCAAGAGAGCACCAACCGGAAGTGTGTCGCAGAAATGAAATGGGAGGTTTTGTTTTACCCCCGGATGAGAGAGAAAATGGTAAAAGAACCGACCAAGCGAAAAGTTCGCGACTTCGATGTTTGCAGATTCTTTTCAACCCTTCGAAACTTTCCCGAGCCATTGTTCCTTATTTCGAAAGAGGAAAGCAAATAGATAATAAAGCCACATCAAGACAAAAGTTATTACCAAGAACACACTTCCTGTTTATCAGAATCCACACGAGCTTCTGTCTTTTATTATGAAAGATGTCATTTTTATTTTTCCATGGTGTCTACTCAAATCCTGGAAAAAATCACCTGACAATTTCAGGTTTTTCCAGATATTTCAAGTTTTTTCCAGGTATAATTTTTCAAAGTGAGGAGTCATTCAAATATTTCGCATTTTTTTAAAAAATCGACTCGGAATATGTATCAAGTTTCGCGAGTTTATTATAAATAATTCCTTTTTTCAGTTTGTGCAACTAATATGTTTGATTTAGAAAACTTTGAAAAATTATATTACGAGATATTTTTTAATATATTAGCACCATCGATTAATTAAATAATTAAATAATACGAAAACATAATTAGACATTTCTTGAATTGGCCTCTAAAGTTCATGAATTTGAATAATAATTTAAACAAAATGTTATTTTATCTTCTTATACTTAAAATTTAGTGCATATTTAGTATATTAAATATAATATTTATTATTAAATTCAATTAATACCGCTTCAAATTCCTAACTTTTCACGTAAAAATATTGCATTGTCAACATGATAGATGAATTTTGAACTAAAAAGGATCAGTTTTCAAACAGAAGCGGAATAGTTCAATTTTCAGCTAAAAAAAATTAATGTTCAACCAAACTGATGAATTTTCATCTAAAATGATGAATCTTCTACTGCAACAGTTGAATTTTAAACCAAAAAGATGAATTTTCAACTAAAATAATGCAATGTTCAATTGAAATAGTTTTTTAATTTAAAAATTTGTAATTTTCACCCAAAAAAATAATAATTTTCAAAAAAATAGTCACATTTTCAAACAAAGTGATGAATTTTCAACTAAATTGATGAATCTTCAACTGGAACAATTGGATTTTAAGCCAAAAAGACGAATTTTCAACTAAAATGACCAATCTCAAACTAGAATAATTGACCAATCCACAAATATTCAAGGAAAAGAGATCATTTTTCAATCATAAATTAAATACTTAAATTTTAAGCTGAAAAAATAAATTTCAAACAAAAGAGCTGAATATTCAACTAAAATAGTGGAATATTCAATTGAAATAATTACATTTTTATTCAAACAAAAAATAATGTTCAACTAAAAAAAAATTAATTTACAAAAACATAATTTATTTTCAATCAAAGTGATGAATTTTTAACTAAAGTGATGAATCTTCAGCTGAAATAATTGAATTTTAAAACGAAAACATGAATTTTCAAATAAAATGATGAATCTTTAATTGGAATAGTTGAGTTTTCAACCAAAAAGAATCATTTTTAGGCAAAGAAAAATTTCTACAAAAAAAAACGAATTTTTAACTAAAATAATAATGAATCTTCAACTGAAAGAGTTGAATTTTAAACCAAGAAGGTGAGTAAAAAAAAGATGAATATTTAACTGGAATAGTTGAATTTTCAACCAAAAGATGAACATTCAACCAAGAAGATTAATTTCTACCAAAAAAGACGAATTTTAAAATAAAAAAGATCTATTTTTTTATCAAAAATTGAGTGGTTACATTTTTAGTTTAAAAAAATTAATGTTCAACTAAAGAGATGAAATTGTAACTAAAATAATGGAATATTCAACTGTAATAGCTACATTTTTAGTTTAAAAAAATAATAATTTTCAATCATAAAAAATAACTTTCAAAAAAATAGTTACATTTTCCCAAAAGGTGATGATTTTTTTAACTAAAATTATGAATCTTCAAGTGGAATAGTTGAATTTTAAACCAAAAAGATGAATTTTTAACTGAAATGATGAATCTTAAACTAAAATAATTGACGAATATACAAATAAAAAATATCATTTTTCAACCAAAAATTGAATAGTTAAATTTTGACTTAAAAAAATTCATGTGTAACAAAAAGATAAATTTTTATCTAAAACTGATGGAATATTCAACTGGAAGTTACATTTTCAGTTTAAAAAAATTAATTTGTAACTAATGAAAAAACAAATTTTTAACAAAATAGTTAAGTTTCAACTGGAATAGTGAAATTTTCAGTCAAAGAAAATTAATTTTCAGCCAAATGAAAGACGAATTTTCAACAAAATTTCTCATTTTTCAAACAGAGAGTTGAATTTTCAATTACAATGATAAATCTTTAACCAAAAAAATTAATTTTTAACGAAAGAGTTTAACGACTTGTCCACATGTGTTGAATTTTCAATTTAGAAAAATTTTTCAGTCATAGAGAGAAGAAATCACAAACTGTTGAATTTTCAAGCAAAAAGATGAACATTCAACTAAGAGGATTAATTTTTACCAAAAAGACGAATTTTCAACTAAAAAAGAAAAAATTTTTTATCAAAAGTTGAATGTTACATTTTTAGTTTAAAAAAATTAATGTTCAACTAAAGAGATGAAATCGTAACTAAAGTAATGGAATACTCAGTTGTGATAGTTACATTTTTAGTTAAACAACAAATAATTTTCAATCATAACAAATAATTAAAAAAAAAATAGTTGAATTTTAAATGAAAAATATGAATTTTCAACTAAAATGACCAATTTCAAACTAGAATAATTGACCAATCCACAAATATTGAAGGAAAAGAAATCATTTTTCAATCAAAAATTAAATTCTTAAATTTTAAGCTGACAAAATACATTTTAAACCCAAGAGCTGAATATTCAACTAAAATAGTGGAATATTCAATCGAAATAATTACATTTTTATTTAAAAAAAAAAAATAATTTTCAACTAAAAATAAACTAATTTTCAAAAAAATACTTTATTTTCAATCAAAGTGATGAATTTTCAACTAAAGTGATGAATCTTCAACTGAAATAATTGAATTTTAAAACAAAAAGGTGAATTTTCAAATAAAATGATGAATCTTTAACTAGAATAGTTAAGTTTTCAACAAAAAAGAATAATTTTTAGGCAAAGAAAAATTTCTACAAAAAAAAAAACGAATTTTTAACTAAAATAATAATGAATCTTCAACTGAAAGAGTTGAATTTTAAACCAAGAAGGTGAGTAAAAAAAAGATGAATATTTAACTGGAATAGTTGAATTTTCAACCAAAAGATGAACATTAAACCAAGAAGATTAATTTCTACCAAAAAAGAGGAATTTTCAACTAAAAAAGATAATTTTTTTTATCAAAAATGGAATGGTTACATTTTTAGTTTAAAAAAATGAATGTTCAACTAAAGAGATGAAATTGTAACTAAAATAATGGAATATTCAATTGTAATAGTTACATTTTTAGTTTAAAAAAAAAAATTTTCAATCATAAAAAATAATTTTCAAAAAAATAGTTACATTTTCCCAAAAGGTGATGATTTTTTAACTAAAATTATGAATCTTCAACTGGAATAGTTGAATTTTAAACCAAAAAGATGAATTTTGAACTGAAATGATGAATCTTGAACTAAAATAATTGACGAATATACAAATAAAAAATATCATTTTTCAACCAAAAATTGAATAGTTAAATTTTGAGTTAAAAAAATTCATGTTTAACCAAAAAGATAAATTTTTATCTAAAACTGATGGAATATTCAACTGGAAGTTACATTTTCAGTTTAAAAAAATTGATTTGTAATCAAAGAAAAAACAAATTTTGAACAAAATAGTTAAAGTTTCAACTGGAACAGTAAAATTTTCAGTAAAAGAAAATTAATTTGCAGCCAAATGAAAAACGAATTTTCAACAAAATAGCTCATTTTTCAAACAAAGAGTTGAATTTTCAATTACAATGATAAATCTTTAACCAAACAAAATAATTTTTAACGAAAGAGTTTAACGACTTGTCCACATGTGTTGAATTTTCAACTTAGAAAGATTTTTCAGTCAGAGAGAGAAGAAATCACAAACTGTTGAATTTTCAAGCAAAAAGATGAATTTCTATCAAAAAGGACAAATTTTCAACAAAATAAAATGAATTGTCAACCAAAAATAGAATAGTTAAATTTTCAGTTGAAAAAAATTAATTTCAAACAAAAAAAAACGAATTTTCAAGAAAATAGAGTAATATAAAGTTACTTTTACAAATAAATAATTATTGTTATTCAATTTTACACGGCATAAAAAAGCAAACTGTCGGAAAAATTCCTCGACTTTAAAAAAAATGTCCTCACAATTCTAGATTTTCCAGGTTCTCCAGGTACGGTAGACACCTTGTTTTCATTCCTTTGATGGTAATTAAAAATTATCCTGTAATGCTGTCTGAAAAAATGAGGAGAAGGACAATATTAATTCACTTTTATATATAATATGTATATATTTATAATCGCATTCATCATAAAAGTACAATAATAGCATTATATCAAATCACGAGGAAAAGTTCAATATTCACATAGTAGGTGTGGATGGTTCCTTTCAAGAATATCGATTTGCGGATCGTCACACTCTCTTTTCAATATTTTTTCCCATACATATTTATCTTTTTTTGGTTCGTCTTTTTCGACGATCTATCTTTTTACGAAAAGGATAAGCATAACACGAAAAATGTTATATTAAAAAAAAGTAGACAATCAAATTATAATAATAAACAATTAAAAAAACTACGCGACATCGGACTGGGAAATCGCGGCTTTCTCGCACTTGGTCACAAATGATAAAATACGAGGAAAGTTTGATGCTAATTCCGAACGATTAAAGAAAGAAAAAGTCAGGGATTCTAAAGACTTTGATACTTATTTAAAAAAATAAAATATCCTCCGACTTCTTTGCCTTGCCTTTCTTCAAGAAGTTTCTTTTCGCTCGATATTCCTTCTTATTCTAGACTTATTCTCTCAGCATCGTCGCGTTCATTCATACAAATATACAAGGACGATAGCTGTTCCGATCACTGCGATGGAGGACGAGGATCGTTCTTTCCATTCACACTTGTTTTACAAAATCTTTCTCGAGAGTTTCCTTCTTTTCCTGGGGGAGACAAAAGGAGAGAAATACTTCCCCAATTCTAATATTTTGCTAGGGGAGGGTATTCGACAGAATAAAAGGCGTTGGAAGGACGGGGAAGGGGAAATGAGGGTCAAAAGGTGTCACTAATCAGGCACTTAACACCATCTTTCACCCTCTTCGCACGCTTTTCTGCCTTTTTTTCTTCGTCGGAAGATTCTTCTTTGATCGACTATTTTGATCTAGTTTTCTGATCGATTATTTCTCTCGAACTGAAATCGCGCTCTGCATCATCGAAATTATCTAGTTGTAAAATCCGGACAGATGACACTGACCGAAGAATTCCTACTTACAGTCTGCGCTTCATGCGAGCTTCTTGCACTCGATTTAAAATCGGCGATGGATTATCTCGCTCGAACGCAGCGCAGTAAACATTTAATTATTTACAGACACGCTCTCACTCACGCATCCACTTCTGTACAAGGTTGACGCAATTAAGGACCGCTTTCTTGTTTTTGCTGTTTTGTGTTTTTGTTCTTTTTTTTCAGATTTTTCCCTTGGGAGGAAAAGGAAAACGTTCACTCGAGCTGGAAGAAGGCTGGCGATTTTTGGGGGATTTTCCTAAAACGAAATTCCTCCGGGTTTCTGAAGCCTTTGTTTTGCACTCGAGAATCGTCAACCTTCGCCGGACGCTCCGACGAGAGATCCTGTCATGAGCGACACCGGCTTAAGAGATCTACGTCATCAGCTCAGTTGTATCGTCGGCATCACCTTCATCCATTGGTTCAACCCTCACAGCCAGCTGTGTGTAACCCATAGACACTTCCTTTCTTCTTGACATTATCTGTAACAAAAAATAGAAGTATTTTTTATTTCAGGGGTACTCTGTAGACAGGGTGGCGATTCGGCGGACGATTTCAAATTTCCGGTCATTTCCCGGTTTTGCCCGGACAAGTTTTTCAATTTTCCCGCTCAACTACAAGTAACATATTCATATTTCCCGCAAAATGGAAACATTTTTTGTAATTCATGACGTTAATTCTAAACATCTTTTAACACAACAGAGCAAAACATTTCCAAATAAATTAATTTTGAGATAAATACTCAAATTTTCCACTAAAAAATGAAATAGTTGAACTTTCAATTGAAACAATCAATTTTAAACAACAAAAAACGGATTTTCAACAACATAGTACAATTTGCAACCAAAGTGATGAATTTCCAAATAAAATTATGAATCGTCAACTCGAATAGTGGAATTTCAAACTAAAAAGATGAATTTTCAACTAAAAATGATGA
>CAKNYM010053564.1:593195-612756 GCA_932195095.1 Andricus curvator | reverse complement strand
AGCAAAGGAATTAGTTTTTGACTAGAATAATGAATCTTCAACAACAAGAAAATGAATTTCTAACCCAATATTTGAATTTTCAACCCAAGAGAAGAATTTTTTACCAGAAAAAGGCAAATTTTCAACTAAGTAAATGGATTTTTAACAACACATAGTTAAATTTTCAACCAAACAGATGAATTTTCAAACAAAAAGATTGTCTATCAAAAAAGATACATTTTCAACAAAAAATGGAATAGTTACATTTTCAACCAAAAAGATTAAACATCTATAAAAAAATATAAATTTTCGACAAAAAATGAAATAGTTAAACTTACAGTTAAAAAAATAATTTGCAATAAGAAAAACTAATTTTCAATCAAAGAGAGGAATTTTTAACAAAAAATATTAATTTTCTACTAAAAAGATTAATTTTAACAAAATGCACAAATTTTCAACCAAATTTTGAATTTGTAATGGAATTTTCAACCTAATAGTTAAATTTTCAACCTAATAGTTAAATTTTCAACCTAATAGTTAAATTTTCCACCAAAGAAATGAATTTTGAACCGAAAATGTAAATTAGTCACCAAAAAGATTAATATTCTACCACAAAAGACAAAATTCAAACAGTTTAAACAGTAAAGAAGATAAATGTTAAACCAAACATGGTATAGTTAAATTTTCAGTTTAAAAAATTAATTTTCAACAACCAAAAACAAATTTTCAAGAAAATAATTAAATTTTTAGGTTAAGAAATTAATTTTTAACTAAAGTAGTGAATCTTCTACCAGGAAAAATACAATTTTTAACCCAATAGTTCAATTTTTTAACAAACAAAAAAGACAAATTTTCAACAAAATAGTTGAGTTTTCAATGAAACCGATGAATTTCAAACCAAGAAGATTAAACTTCTGTTGAAAAAGATAAATTTTCGCCAAAAAATGGAATAGCTAAATTTTCAGTTTAAAAAATTAATTTTCAATAAAAAAATCTAATTTTTAATCAAAGAGATGAATTTTCAACTAAAAAGATTAATTTTCCACCAAAAATTATAATAAAGAAACATCTGTAAAGCATATACAACGTTTTCAATTCACACACAATTTTCTTGAACACTTTGTAAAATCTTTGTTAAATCTTTGTAAATTTTTATAATTTTTCATAATAAAGAGCCATTCAAACATTTCCCATTTTTTTAAACAATTGACTCGGAATATGTATACAGTTTCGCCAGTTTATTGTAAATAATGTTTTTTTTCAGTTTCTAGGGATTCAATATTAACAAGTTTGATTCAGAAATGTTTGACAAATTATATCAAAGGATATTCTTAAAACATCGATTAATTATATTATTAAATCTTGAATTTGTCTCTGAAGTCCATGAATTTGAATAATAATTCAAACAATTTTTTATTTTATTTTCCTATACTTAAAATTCAGTGCATTTTTAAGTAAAATTAATGTGGGTACTATATTAAATTCAACTTAAACTGCTTCTAATTCCAAATTTCCAACCAAAAAGATTGATTTTCTACAAAAAAAAAAAGATTTTTCAACAAAATAAATGAATACTGAACAAAACAGTTGAATTTTTAACTGAAACCAGATCGATTTCCAATCAAATAATTGAATTTTGAACTAAAAAAGATCATTTTTCAACCAAAAATGGAATAGTTAAAATTTCAGTTAAAAAATTAATTTTTAACCAAAAAGATGAATTTTCAATCAAAAAGATAAATGTCTACCAAAAAAAGATAATTTTTCAACTAAAGTGATGAACCTTCAACTAGAATAATTTATTTTTCAACCAAAAACATTAATTTTCAAAGAAACAGTTGAATTTTCAACTAAAAAAGAAAATTGTTTTAATTAACAAAGATCAATTTTAACCAAAATGGGAATAGTTAAATTTTCAGCTAAAAAATTAATTTTTAACCAAACTGATGAATTTTCAACTTAAATGATGAACCTTCAACTGTAATAGTTTAGTTTTCAACCAAAAGGATGAATTTTCAACCAAGAAAATTAATTTCTATCAAAAAAAATAAATTGTCAAGTAAAAATTAAATAGTAAAATTTTCATTAAAAAAATGATTATCATTTCAGAGTTACTCTCTACAAGTCTGACTCTGGAAAAATTCTGAATTTTCAGAGGAAGAAAAAAATATCATTACAAAAGAATAATCAGAGGAAATCAAGGGGTTGATCACTCTTGTAATCTAGTGTACAAGCCTTCCCGAAATCTTTGTTAAATCTTTACAAAATCTTTGTAGTCTTTGATATTGTGGTGAAATCTTTTGAAATCTTCTGAATTTATTCGCATATTATTGTGAAAACACATTAAAAGTTTCGTGAATTTTTTTGAAATCCTTAGAATTTTTTGAATTCTTTATGAAATCTTTGAAATCTTCGAAATATTTGTGAAGTCTTTTGAAGCCTTCTGAAATGTTTTGAATTTCTTGACATCTTCTAAAAAAAATGTCAACTGTTTGAAATGTTTTTAAATCCTTTAACTCCTTATGAAATCTTTGAAATCTTCGATATCTTTTGTGAAATCTTTTCGAAATCTCTGAAATTTTTGTGAAGTTTTTTGAAATATTCTGAAATTATTTAAAATTGTTTGAATTTTTTGCTTCGTTTTTCAAAAAAGCCCCAATTTTTTCTTTAAACTTCTTTTTTTTTTAATTTGCACTGTCATTAAGAAAATAGGTACTTTGTGAGTTTTATGCGGGCTAAATAACTTTTGGGGCCAGGATAATTTTTGTTCATAAAATCGAATTTTCGCATTTTTCTTGCATACGACAACAGATACGAAAAAATGTTTAAAAAATAGTTTGCACAGTTAAAAAAGTTTTGCAAAAAGTTCTTTTACTCATTTATGATATCTTTCACCATTTCCGAGAAAAACAAAAAAATTCAATTTTCATAAAGAAAAAAATTCTTTCGACCACAAAACTGGTTTTGCCCGCATAAAACTTATAGAATATCTTTTTTATATATATAAAAATTTGTAAAAAGTATTTTTTTTTTTAATAAAAAAGATGGGGTTTGCCCCCTTTCACAGAAATTTCCCATATGTTTCTAGTCCTTCAACTTGTTTTTCAAATTTTTTTTTATTTTATCGAAAATGTCTTTATTCATTATTTCTATCATTCTGTGATAGTTTAATGTCTCTATGCAAATTTAGATTCACAATAATAGATAAAACTCGAACAATAAATTTGAATTCCAAACGACAACTGTGTCCTGATTTTGAAACTGTGAACAGAAAAGGAATTTATAATATAGTTAATGACAGATTTGTAAAGTTAAAAGAAATCGCAGTTTCCGAAAGAAATATTTTTTTTTTATTTTTCTCGGAAATGATACAAGATACCATAAATGAGTAAAGGAATTTTTTGTAGAACTTTTTTAACTGTGCAAGAAAAATGCGAAAATTCGATTTTATGAAAAAACATTCTCCTGGCCACAAAAGTTATTTAACACGAAACTCAGAAGATATTTTCCTTATGATAGTACAAATTGAAAAAAAAATCTTAAATATCTTAATCAAGTCAAAAATTATATAAGTTTAAAGAAAACATTGGGATTTTTTTAAAAACAAAGCAAAAAATTCAAATACGCATAAATAGGTAAAAATTTTTTTTCACAAATCGCACAAATACGTATCGACTAATTTCACCTAAAAAACGACATATTTTGTTCCCGAGAGATTCTGAGACTACAAGTGTAGAACCTGCCTGATTTGAAATGGATTCGATCTTTGAAAAGTTTTTGAATCTATGAACTCCTTGTGGAATCTTTTGGGAAATCTTTGAAATCTTCGAAATTTTTGTGAAACATTTTTATTCAATTGTTTGGTAAATTTTTGAAATCTATGATATCTTTATAAAATCTTTGTTAAATTTTTCTGAAATCATCCTAAAATTTTTGTGAAAGTAACAGAATTTGTGTGAAGTCTTTTGAAATCTTCTGAAATGTTTTGAAATCTTTTAAATTTTGTGAACTCTTAAAAGAAATTTTAAGTCTTTGAAAATTTTGGGAAATATTTTAAAAACTTCTGATATTTTTTTGAATTGTTTGAAATGTTTTGTGAATCTTTGATCTCTTCGTGAAATCTTTGAAATCTTCTAAATCTTTTGGGAAATCTTCGAAATATTTTGAATTTTGTTTTAATTGTTTGGAAAAAATTTCAAATCTATGATCTCTTTATGAAATCTCGGTTAAATCTTTCTGAAATCATTCTAAGATTGTTGTAAAAATCACCGAATTTTTCAGGAGTCTTTTGAAATCTTCCGAGATGTTTGGAAATATTTTAAATTTTGTGAAACCTTTAAAAATGTTTAAAGTCTGAAAACTTTAGGAAATATTTTGAAATCTTCTGAATTTCTTTTGAATTGTTTGTGAAATCTTTGCCAAATTTTTGAAACTTTTTTAGTCTTTTGAAATTTTCTGAAATGTTTAAAAATATTATGAAATCTTGGAACTCTTTGTGAAATTGTTGAATTCTTTGAAATCTTTGAAATTTTTGTTAAAACTTTGAAACGTTTGCTGAATCTTTGCAAAATCTTTGAAGTCTATAGAATTTTTGTAAAATCTTTTGAAATCTTCTGAAATTTTATTATACTGTTTTAAATGTTTTGCAATCTTTGGAATCTTTGTTAAATCCTTGAAAACGTTCTGAAATCGTTAAACTCTGTAAAATATTTTAAATCTTTGAAATCTTTGTGAAATCCTTTGAAATCTTTGAAATCTGGAAATCTGAAGTACACTTAAAAGTGAAGTTGTCAACCCATTACAAAAAATAAAACTAATTAAACTCTAATTTAATTTGAAAATCATAAAAAAATTTCAAATCCAATTCAAGTTCCAATGCATTTCAAAATTCAAATATTCAATACTTGAAACTTAATTCCATTCAAGGTTAAAATTCAAACATATAAACTACCAAACAAGAAAAATAGGAATTAGGAAGAATTAGGAATTTAATTAAAAATAAATAATTCAAAGAAAATAACAGTTTAGTAGTTCATGCTTTGAATATCAGATTTTTAAATACCTGAAGAACACCGAAAACGGTCGCGAACAAAGTGATGGAGGCCACACAAATAAAAACACCGAGTGACAGGATTGTAGTTGCGGATGCGTGCAACGACTCCCCTTCAAAATTACCGCTGTTGTCATACTGTGCTGCCATTTCGGATTCCAACGAATCTATCGAAGACAATTCCGTTCCCGGCACTCTCCTTTTGCCAGCCGGTGAGCTGTTCCTGCAGCCACCTATAATAAAGAAAAGAAAAACCAAACACGTAAAATAAAAATTAAATATTATATATAAATCGAATTAATAAACTCTATGAACTAAATCAAGAAAGTTAATCTTGAGGTTACATTTTTATTATTTCGAGCATTTCCCCACTCCTTCAAAATCCGACGCGAGTGACCTGCCACCAAGCGGTGGCGTGGGTGAACTAACAATTTAAAATTTAAATTGAATCGTTTTCCAAGGATGAAACTATGTCTTCAGTTTAAAACAGTTCCAGGGTGACCGTTTTAAGCGAGCGAAAAAAATTCCGGGTGTTTTCCCGATTCGAACAAAATTTTCACGTTCCTTGGAATTAAAAAATTCGAACTCTTGAAGCTTGAACTTTTTTCGTTTGAAGTAATAAAAACTGAAGAGAAAATTAAAGCACTCAAAGTGGAACTCTTTTAAAATTCAAACTTTTACAATTTAAGCAATTTAAAATAAAATGCCATTAAACTGCAAAAATTTAACCTTTTATAAATTGAACAGTTCAAAGATTTCTGGTTGCAAGATATGAATCCACGCTATCATTTTCAGAGCTCTAAATTGAAACTAAACCTTTCCTTCTAATCACATTAATAAAAATCTTAAAAATAAAGCATATTCCTCTTCCAATTCAGTAAGAAATTAAAAATAAAAAGTTTCATTCTGAATGTTTACGATAAAAAAACGTCCCTCTTCAAATACATGAAATATTAAAACCAAATTTTCCTTCCATTAAACTCAATAAAAATGTTTTTAAAAAAAAAGGCCTTTTCCAATTCAGAAAAAAATAACCATAACTGCCTCGCTTACAACTCTATAAAAATTTTGAAACTAACAAAATTTTCCTGCTCTAATTCAGCAAAAAATGAAAACCAAAATTTCCTCCCTTCCAGCTCAATAAAAATGTTAAAAATAAATAAATTTCCTCTTAGAATTTAGAAAAAAAATTCTTTCCTCAAACTCAATAAAAATATTTTGAAAAAATTACCCTCTTCCCATTCGGAAATGAGATATAAAATATAAAGCTCCCCACCTTCACCTCAATGCAAATGCTAAATAGGAAAATGACCTCTTCAAAAAGATAAGTTTGCAACTAAAATGATAAATATTTAACTGAAATACTAGAATTTTCAACTGAAAAGATGTATTTTCAAGTAAGAAAATTCATTTTTAAACAAAAAGATTAATTTTCTACCAAAAAAATACGATTTTTCAACCAAATAAATTAATTTTCAACGAAATAGTTGAATTTTCAACTAAAAAATACCATTTTTGATCCAATAGTTGAATTTTGAACTAAAAAAGATAAATTTTCAACCAAAAATGGAATAGTTAAATTTTCAATTAAAAAAATTAATTTTCAACCAATCTGAAGAATTTTCAACCTAAATGATGAATTTTCAACTGGAAAGGTTCAATTTTAAACCAAAACGTTGAATCTTCAACTAAAATGATTAATTTTTAACTGGAATAGTTGAATTTTCAACCAAAAAGATAAACTTTCAATCAGGAAAATTAATTTCTACCAAAAAATACGAATTTTCAACTAAAAAAGATAAATTATCAACCAAAAATGGAATAGTTAAATTTTCAGTTGAAAAAATTAATTTTCAACCAAACTGAAGAATTTTCAAATTGAATGATGAATTTTCAACTTGAATGATGAATTTTCAACTGGGAAAGTTCAATTTTAAACCAAAACGTTGAATCTTCAACTAAAACGATGAATCTTTAACTGGAATAGTTGAATTTTCAACCAAAAAGATAAACTTTCAATCAGGAAAATTAATTTCTACCAAAAAAATACGAATTTTCAACTAAAAAAGATAAATTTTCAACCAAAAATGGAATAGTTAAATTTTCAATTAAAAAAATTAATTTTCAACCACACTGAAGAATTTTCAACTTAAATGATGAATTTTCAACTGGGAAAGTTCAATTTTAAACCAAAACGTTGAATCTTCAACTAAAATGATGAATCTTTAACTGGAATAGTTCAATTTTCAACTAAAAAGATAAACTTTCAACCAAGAAGATTAATTTCTACCAAAAAAGACGATATTTCAACTAAAAAAGATAAATTTTCAACCAAAAATGGGATAGTTAAATTTTCAATTAAAAAAATTAATTTTCAACCAAACTGAAGAATTTTCAACTTAAATGATGAATTTTCAAATGGAAAAGTTCAATTTTAAACAAAAACGTTGAATCTTCAACTCAAATGATGAATCTTTAACTGGAATAGTTGAATTTTCAACCAAAAAGATAAACTTTCAACCAAGATGATTAATTTCTACCAAAAAAATGAAATTTTTAGTCAAAAAATTAATGTTCAACCAAAATGTTCAAAATTTACCTGAAATGATGGAATATTCAACTGGAATACTTACATTTTCAGTTAAAAATTTTAATTTTTAACAAAAGAGTTTAACTTTCAACCAAGTAATTATATTTTCATTCCAAAACAGATGAATTCTGAACTAGAAATGTAGTAGTTGATATTTCAACCAAAAAATATAATTTGTAATCAAAAGCTGATGAATTCAAACAAAAAAGATGACTTTTCAAGGAAGAAAGATTTTTCAGGCAAGAGAGACACAAAAATTGCAAACAAACTGTTGAATTTTCAACCAAGAAGATTAATTTTCTACCTAAAAGAACGAATTCTCAACAAAATATATGAACTTTCAGTTAAAAAAATTAATTTCAAACAAAAAAAAAACAACAAATTTTCACAAAATATTTGAACATAGTAATATGAATCTACATTTACCCATGAGTAATCGTTGTTATTCAATTTTCTATTGCAAAAAAAAAATTAAGCACGCTCTCAAATTAAAAAAAAAATATCCCTGACATTTCCAGGTTATTTTTTTTTTCATTAATAGTTTAGTTTGAAATTAGTTAAATAAAAAAAAAGTTAAAATAATTATAGTAGATCATATATAAGTTTTAAAAAAAATTCACTACTACGTTTTTCAAGAATAGAAGAAAAATAGGAAACGCACAGGAATAGCGGGGAAAACTTTACACCCTGTAAATGATTCAATAATTGAAAACGTTAACGATTGAACTCAACATTGAAAAATAAAGCTGAAATCGAACCGAATATATTTTTCTTCTAAAAAATGTGTAAAATTCCTAGGAAAAAATAAATTCAAAATGAGTTCTGGGGTAACGATTTATTAATTTGATGTTCAAACTGACCAGTTTCAGGATCGCAGAGACAGCACTCATCGTTTTCCGATTTCTTCTCGTTGCCTGAGCAACACGGCACGCACTGATTGTTGAGTTTGTCTAAATGCAGTGGCATTGTGCAGCCTGTACAGCTGAATTTTCCCGGCCCGGAGCAGCTGCGGCAGCTCTCTTGGCAGTTTTTGCAGAGTTGAGTTGGCGAATCATAAAATTGGGCTCCAAGACACTCCATACATAAACCTCCTTCCAGCATCGAATGCGCCGGACACGATGTGCATTCAAGTGGCCCTTCTCCTTTAAAAATAAAAAAAAAAACAGAGGAAAATGAGAATCCTATTTTAAAAAAGTGGCGTAACGATATATCTCGAAAATTTAAAAAAATGTTAGGTGGTGTTAGTTTTTTTTTCACTGGAAATGAGCATTTTCAAACAAAAATGTTAGCGTTTTGAACCCGAAATGAGTATTTTTAATCACAAATTATTAAATATCAAAGGTAGCTTTTAAAGGTTCATTATTTTTCAACAGTTTTAGGTTACCTTATAATATATTTGTAACTAATTTTTGGTGCAAAACGCTATAGTGTTTTACACACACAAAATTGGCATTTTAAAGCAAAAATCCTTATAATGTAAACAAGCTTTTGAATCTATTAACAACTTTGCATTGTATTTGTGTTTTTCGTCGGAAACTGGTATTTTTTATCAAAAAATTAGATTTTACAGACGATTCACAACTATTAACAATTTTAGGTTACGTTAGAGTTTTACGCCAAAAATTGGTATTTCAAATCTTGCAATTTTTAACAGTTTCATGTTATATTAACGTTTTCCACAGAAAATCGGGATTTTAAAACTAAAATAATTACCTTTTAAAAGTTCATAATTTTTTTACAATTTTAAGTTACGTTCCAGCGTTTTACAATGAAATTGGTTTTTTGAAACGAAAAGCATTATAATTTGAACATGATTTAGAATCTTTTAACAAATTTTCGATTATTTTAGTGTTATATTTTTCGTCAGAAATTGTTATTTTTAATAAAAAAAAATATTTTGAAGAAGATTCACAGCTTTTAACAATTTTAGGTTATGTTTGCATTATACAAAAAGAATTACTATTTTAAAACAAAAATCATTACAGTTGGAACTAGATTTGCAATTTTAGAATAATTACAGGTTATATTACAATTTTTTTACAGGAAATCAGTTTTTTTTAAAACGAAAATCCTTAGATTTTGAAGGCTAATAATTTTTTAACAATTTTACGTTACTTTAGCGTTTCACACAAAAGACTGGTATTTTAATACAAAAATTATTATAGTCTGAACAAGATTTATGTCGGAAATTGGCATTTTTAATTTAAGAAATTAGATTTTTAAAGATGATTCACATTTTTTAAAAGTGTTAGGTTATGTTGTCGCTTTACACCAAAAATTAGTAATTTCAAAAAAAAAGAATTATAGTTTGAACAAGATTTTCAATTTTTGAACAGTTCCAGGTTATAACAATGTTTTCCACAAGAAATCGTTTTTTAACATTAGATTTTAAAGGTTCATAATTTTTTAACAATTTTAGGTTACGTTAGCGTTTTACACCAAAAACTGGTATTTCAAAACAAAAATCATTTTATTTCAACAAGATTTGTAATTTTTGAACAGTTTTTGGATATATTAATGTTTTTTACAGGAAATCGTTTTTTAAAACAAGAAGCATTATGATTTGAATAATATTCAGAATCTTTTAACAATTTTTTATTATGTTAGTTTTTTTTCTTCAGAAATTGGTATTTTTAGTTAAGAAATTAGATTTCAAAGAAGATTTACGATAAAAAATGATGAAAAAAAGAAAAAAATCATAGGTAAAATCTATAAGAATTCAAGGTGAATTTAAAAGTCTTCAAATTGAATTTAAAAAATTGAAAATCCGAAAAAAATCCATTGAATTCAGTGGCTTTCAAGGGAATAGAAAAGAATTCAAGAAAGTTCGGAAACAGGTATATACCTGAATTCAATTAATTTATTGAAAGAAAAGTGATCTTTCATTTCAGAAAGTGACTAAAAAGTGTTTTGAGAAAAAAAAAACTGTGGAGCAACTCTTATAGAAAATTCGAATCAAATTCAAAAAGTCGAATTTAATTCCACCTTGATGAATAGTTCAGCGGAAAATACCTTGAAAATGTATTTTTTATATTTTTTTAAATATTATAAAAATACTGAAAGTACAGTGTTGGATTATTTAAAACGTTACGAGCCTTATTTTGTTAAGGAGAAAAATAATCTGTTAATTTTGAATAATTTTATGTGAATTTAAAACAATTGACACATTTTTACTGAATTTACTCGAATTTGCTCGCTCTAATTAGAAGAATTCCTGTAAATCCTATACAATATTCTCAAATCATATAAGATTTTCTGTAAAATCTATAAATTCTAGAGTTACTTTCATGTCTCGATTCTTTCATCTTCTGAGTTTATATTCTTTTTCTTCTGCAATTTGTGTTCCTTTCCTCGATCTCTTAAAAATTCTAAATGATATCACTTTTAATGATCAAACTCGAAATAATTCTAATTTAATTCAATTTTCACAGAACTTTGGATAAATTTTGAAACATTTTTTTTATAACACTTTTATTATCTAGTACCTTTGCAAGTTTTGCAGTAATGATGACACTTTTGGCAACCAAATTCCGACTTGAAAAATCCCTCGGGACACTCAGGATGACATTCACCTGCTGCCAACTGCCAACCTTTGGGGCAACTTACGCACTGATCTCTTCTTGGTCCCGAACAGGTTTTACAAGATAGGTAGCACTTGGCACATTGTCCTCTATCGCTGTAATAACTACAGAGAAAAAAGGTTTACATTAACAAAAACATAGATTTTGCTACATAGATAATTAATTTTTTTTTTTAATGTCAGACTTCGGACTCACTTCAGAGATCAAAAATAGTGTAAATAGTGACAAAATTTGAAAAAATAGTGCAAAAATAGTGTCATAAAATTGATCAAGTATTATACTAATGTATAGTCTGAACTTCAAAGTGTACAGTCCGAAATCAAAAAGTGTGCAATGGAAAATTAACTTTATTTTTTAAGCGAAACTTCCAGTTTTCGAAATCTATAAATTTTATTCATTTATGGCAAGCTTCACAGTATTTTCCCTATTTTCCTCTTTTTCTGAGTTTTGTGCTTAAATGCGAACAGAATTAATAAAAGCCAATAAGAAAATATAACTATTTTCGGTTGAAAGTTCATTCTTTTCGGTTGAACAGTTCACTATTACATTTTTCGTTAAGAATTCATCTATTTTGGTTCAGAATCTTATTATTTGGTTAAAAACTGAGATTACTTTGTTGAAAATTCAAGAATTTTGTAAAAATTCATAGATCTTGGTTGAAAATTCGTATTTTCACTTGAAAATTCAACAATTTGATTGAAATTTTTGGCTTTTTGACAAACAATTTTTTGTTTGGTTTAAAAATTCATCTCTTTCTGTCGAAATGTCGAAATTTAACCTTTTTTGGTATAAACGCCACTTTCTGGTGAAAGATGATCATACAAAAAATAATATAAATTTTCAACAAAAGAGTTCAACATTCAACCAAGTAGTTGAATGTTTGACCAAAAAGATAGTTCTTGACCAAAAGGTGATTTTTTTACCATAAAGATTAATTTACTAACAAAAAAGACGAATTTTTAACAAAATACATGAATTTTCAACCAAATAGTTGAATTTTCAACTGAAAAAGATAAATTTTTTATCCAAATAGTTGAATTTTTAACTAGAAGAGATAAATCTTCAAGCAAAAATGGAATAGTTGAATTAAAAAAAAAAAATTGGTTCTCAACCAGAGTTGAATTTTCAACAACAAAAATAAATGTTTAACCAAATAGATAGTTGAATTTTCAACTAAAAACATAAATTTGCAACCAAAAATATAATAGTTAAGTATTCAGTTAAAAAAATTAATTTTCAAGCAAGAATGAAATGAATTTTCAACAATTTAGTTAAATTTTCAACCAAATAGTAGAATTTTTAACTAAACAAGATGAACTCCAAAACAAAAATACAATAGTCTTTGCAACTGAAAAAGATACATTTTTAACTGAATAGTTCACTTTTTAACTAAAAGACCATACATTTTCAACCAAAAATGTAAAAGTTAAATATTCAGTTACAAAAATTAATTTTCATGCAAAAGGGAAATAAATTTCAACAAAATAGTCACATTTTCAACCAAAAAGATGAATCTTCAACAACAACAAAAAAGAATTTGTAACAAAGTAGTTGTATTTTTGACAAAAAAAAAAGAAGACTTCGGCAATGGAAAATTGACTTTATTTTTTAAGAGAAATTTCAAGTTTTCGAAATCTATACATTTTATTTATGTATAATAAGCTTCATAGTCTTTTCCCTATTTTCATATGTTTCTGAGTTTTCTGCTCAAATGCGAACTGAATTTATAAAACCCAATAATAAAATATAACTATTTTCGGTTGAAACTTCATTCTTTTCAGTTAAAAAGTTTTCTATCACATTTTTGTTAAGAATTCATTTTTTTGGTTCCCAATTTTATTATTTGGTTCAAAACTGAATTACTTTGTTGAAACTTCAAGAATTTTGTAAAAATTCATAGATCTTTGTTGAAAATTCGTCTGTTTCACTTGAAAATTCAACAATTTCATTGAAATTTTTTGTCTTTTTGACTAACAATTTTTTTTTGGTTTGAAAATTCATCTCTTTCTGTCGAAATTGAACCTTTTTTTTTGGTAAAAAATGCAACTTTCTGGTGAACGATGATCATAAAAAAAATTAGAATTTTCAACAAAAGAGTTGAACATTCAACCAAATATTTCGAAATATTTAGCAATTGTTCTTTTTCTTAATTGAAAAATTTCAAATTATCAAATTGTAGATTGAAATAAAAATATTTAAAATTTAATAAAAGCCTTTAATTATTTATTTTGAAATTATTTTTAAAATGAAAATAGTTTATAAAGTTTCAATCGGGCGTTTACATTTGCTTAATTACAATAAGACTTTCAAATTGAAACAGTTTAATTTTGAACGTTAAAATCTAAAAAATTCTTCAATTTTGAACTGATTCCAAATCGTCTCGTACAATCGATTATTCGCTTTTTAATCCTTAAAGCAGAATTTTATTTTCAAATAGGGAAAACCACCCTACAGTAGATAGGAAAAAATTTAACAGCATTTAACTGCATCAATTTCCAAAAATAAAGAAAGATGATCATTGTTAAATAAAGCTTACATATTCAATTGAGTATTCTTATAGAAAAAAATATCACGAAATTAATCAATTAGCTGTATTAAACATTTTTATTAGACCTGGTCAAGGGTACGATTTTGAAACCTTTGTCCATCAATAGATAATCGTTTCTGGTATTGCTCCAGGGCAAGTCAGAATACTCAATTCTGGATAATTATAATTTATCATTAGTATACTTACAATTAAAATCAATTTATTGAGTAAATCATAGTTGAAACTATGATTATTTTACAAAAAACGCAAAAGTTTAAATTATTGACATTTTTTTATCTCTGATATTTCGTAATTCCTAAATTCCTATTTCTAAAAATTATATCTTTTTCGAAAGGCTCCTTAAAACACAACTAAAATTTATGAGCTTTTTAATAACTAGTAATTTACAATATTTTCTTAATTTATTATTTACAATAATTTGAATTTAAAAACTTCACGAATCAAAATAAAGAAACACAACCTTTAAGTTAAAAAAAACTGCGAGACAGTCGCAGAAGTGCCAATTTTTACAGAGACATTTTTTGTAATTTTCCGATTATCTACTGTTGGTTATCTACTGTTGGAAAATGTAATATCCAATAAAAAGTCCTTAAATATTTATAAATATTAAAGAAAGAACACTTTGTAATAATAAATATTGTTCATTAAACTTCAAGCTTTAATTCTAATGTATAAACATGTCATAAAAAAGTTTTATTAAGTTAAAAAGTATGAATAAAGAGGTGAAAATTTTTTTTCAGGTTAAAAATAAATTTTTTGCTCTCACGCATTAATTAATTATAAAATTTCAATGAAACTTCGTCAGAAGATATAGTATCCTTGCCGAAACGTTATACTAACAATAGTAATGAACATTTCTTGTCAGTTTTCTAATTAGTTAAGATTATCTACTCAGGGTGGCGATTCGGCGGACGATTTCAAATTCCCGGTCATTTCCCGGTTTTCCCCGGTCAAGTTTTTCAATTTTCCCGGTCAACTCAAAGTAACATATTTATATTTGCCGCAAAACGCAAACATTTATTTTAATTCATGACGCTCGTTCTAAACATCTTTTAACACAACAGAGCAAAACGTTGCAAAATAAATGAATTTTGAAAGAAATACTTAAATTTTCCACTAAAAAATATCAATTTTTTACAAAAAAATGGAATAGTTAAACTTTCAGTTGAAAAAATTAATTTTCAACAAAAAAAACGGATTTTCAATCAAATAGTTCAATTTTCAACCAAAGTGATGAATTTTCAAATCAAATTATGAATCTTTATCTGGAATAGTTCAATTTTAAACCAAAAAGATACATTTTCAACTAAAATGATGAATATTTAACCGGAACACTCGAATTTTCAAACAAAAAGACGAATTTTTAAAGAAGATTACATTTGATATAAAAAGATTAATTTTCTACCCAAAAATACAATTTTTCAACCAAATACATTAACTTTTAAAGAAAGGTTTGAAGTTTTAATAAAAGAAGACAAATTTTCAACCAAATAGTTAACTTTTGAACTGAAAAAATAATAATTTTCAATCAAAAATGGAATAGTAACATTTTTAGTTTAAAAAATTATTTTTAAACCAAACATAATAGTTTTCAGCCAGAACAATGAATCTTTAACTGAAATAGTTGAATTTTCAAACCAACAAATTAATTAATTACCAAAACTTTAATAATTAAATTTCAAGTTAAAAAAATTAATGTTTAACGAAACAGATGAATTTTCAACAACGACTATGCAATTTTCGATTGGAATAAGTTACATTTTCAGTTAAAAAAATTACTTTCAACAAAAAAAACTAACTTTTAACAACAACAAAAACTAACTTTCAAGATAATAGTTACATTTTCAAACAAAGTGATGAATTTTCAAATAAAATTGTAAATATTTAACTGCAATAGTTGAATTTCAAACCAGAAAGATTAATTTCTAACTGAAATGATGAATCTTTAACTAGAATAATTGAATTTTTGACCAAAAAGATTAATTTTTAACCAAGAAGATTAATTGCTACCAAAAAAGACGAATTTTCAACTAACAAAGATAATTTTTCAACCAAAAATTGAATAATCAAATTTTTAGTCAAAAATGAATGTTCAACCAAAGACATGAATTTTGAACTAAAATTATGAAATATTCAACTGGAATAATAGTTACATTTTCTACATTTACATTTACATTTTCAGTTTAATAAAAATAATAATTTTCAACCAAAAAAAAATCCAAAGAAAAAACAAATTTTCAATCAAACAGCTCATTTTTCAACCACAGAACTGAATTTTTAATTAAAACGATGGATCTTTAACTAAAAAAAAAAATTGATTTTTAACAAAAGAGTTTAATTTTCAACCAAATAATTTTATTTCCAGCCTAATAGATGAATTTTCAACTAAAATGATAAATATTTGACTGGAATACTTGAATTTTTAACTGAACAGAAGAATTTTTAAACAAGAAGATTAACTTTCAGAGAAAAATAAGATAATTTTCTACCAAAAAATTTTCAATTAAAAAAGACAAATTTTTATCCAAATTGTGGAATTCCGAACTTGAAAATAATAATTTTCAACTCACAATGGAACAGTTAAATTTTCATTTAAAGAAATTAATTTTCAACCAAACTGATGAATTGTCAACTAAAATTATGAATCTTCAAGTAAAATGATGAATCTTCAACTGGAATAGTTGAATTTTATGCCGAATAGATGAATTGTCAACCATAAAGATTAATTGTCTACAAAAAAAGATGAATTTACCAAAAAGTACATACATTTTTAAACAAATAGTTTAATTTTTAAATGCAAAATATCAATTTTCAACCAAATAGTTGAATTTTCATAAAAAAAAAATAAATTGATTTTCAAGAAAGTAGTTACATTTTCAACCAGAGATGAATTTTAAATTAAAATGATGAATCTTCAACCAAACAAATTAATTTTTAACAAAAGTTTAACTTTTAACCCAGTATTTGAATTTTTAACTAAAAAACGATGAATTCGCAACGAACAATGTAAACAAAATTTCTATTATAATTCACAAATATTTCTTCTTTGAAATACTACTTCTACTCTGAAAACTGCTTGAAGTACTTTTATTACCTAAAATTTAGAAGAGGGAACTTTCAAATATTGACGCATTCTGACTTGGAAGAGGGATTTTTGAAAATTCCTTTCTTCTAAATCCGAATTATAATTCCTTTAAAAAATTCCCATTCCATGTAAAACATTCCCTGTTCCAAGTGAAATTATATTTCTTGAATTTTGCTATGATCAGAAGTAAATTCCCGGTTTTTAAATTAAATTCCCGGTCATTTCCCGGTTTTTTTCCGGTCAATAAAATTCCAGGTCATTTGCCGGTCATTCCCGGTTTCCAGGTCAAGTCGCCACCCTGGCAATGAACATTTTTTGTCAGTTTTCCAATTAGTTAAGATTATCTACTGTAAATCATTATCTACTGTAGGATGGTTTCCCCTATCGTATATTTAAGGAGAAAAGGGGAAGTTTTTTTGAGGATAGGGGAAAAAGGGGAATTTCAAAAAAAAAGAGGAAACTAAGAAAAAAAGGGGAAGACTGTGCACCCTGATTTATAGAAAATACTCTTGAAGGTAAAAGAAGTGGGTTTATAGGTTTCGAGATTGGAAATCTGAGAACTATTTCACTCACCCTTCGGCGCAGGAAGACCGGCATTCTCCACTTTGTAACTGCAACCCTTCCTGACAAGCCGTACAATTCAATCTCGACACGCAGGTCTTGCACGTGTGAAGACAGGGGGCGCAAATTGGACCCGATGGTTGCACAACGGAGTAGAAACCGTCGTCACATTGGGCGACACATTTTCTTCCCTGGAGAAGTAAGGGACTCTGACAGGAAATACAAAAGTCCTCCGTAGGGCCGGCGCAGGTTTCACACGTAGAATGGCAAGGCTTGCAGTGTCCTGCCTCATAGAATTCGGAACTGTCGCACCGAGATCGAGTATCCGGGGCACAGAATCCTTTCTTATTTAGACTCCAACCGGGAATGCAACTGAGGCAAGTGGATGAAGCACAGGTTGCACAACCTGGTGGACATGGAACACATTCTCGACGCTTCTTGTCTCCACTGTAGCCAACTGGGCAGGAATTCCTACAGCGGCCTGGAACAGAAAAGGAAATTCGATTGATATCAATTTTGATTATTTATTTGGAAATCTGGTACGGTTATGCTAATTTTTCTTGACAATTTTTCGAAAAGATTGAAAAAAAATCAGGAAATGATTTTTGTTGGAAAAGATATAAGTGTGCTTTTCCGTTACTTGTCAATCAGTTTTGTGTAGATCAGATTTCAATATTTTGAAGATTTAGAAAGATTTCATGAAGATTTCAAAGATTTCAAATGTTTCAGAAAATTTGAAGAGATTCAACACAGAATTCAGAAGATTTCGAAAGATTTCACAAAGATTTGAAAGATTTTAAAAACTTTCACAAAGATTTCTAAAGCTTTCACAAACATTTCAAAATATTAAAAAAATCTAGCAAAGGTTTCAAAGATTTCACAAGGATTTTAAATATTAAAAAATATTTTACAAAGATTTCACAGATTTCAAAAGATTCCAGAAAACTAAAAAAGATTGAATAAAGATTTTAAAAGTTTTCACAAAGATTTCAAAGACTTCTAATGATTTCTGAAGATTTTGAAGATTTCACAAGGATTTAAGACATTTCACTAAGTTTTTGACAACAATTTCAAAGATTTTATAAAGATTTCAAGAGATATAATACATATTTCACAAATATTTTACATAGATTTCACCAGGATTTAAAAGATTTCACTATGTTTTTCACAACAATTTCAAAGATTTCAAAAGGATTCAAAGAGTTCACAAAGGTTTAAGAGATTTCGACAGATTTTACAAATATTTTAAAGATTTCTCAAAGATTTCACAAAGATTTAAAAAGATTTCAAAGACTTTACAGGTTTGAAAAGATTTCAAAGAACTCGAGTAATTCACAAAGAGTTCAAAGATTTCAAAACATTTCAAACAACAAAAAATTTTCAAAAAATTTTACACAAATTTTAAAGACTTCATATATTTCAAAGATTTTGCAATGAATTCAAATATTTCACAAATAGTTAAAATATTTCAAAAAATTTGAAGAGTTCAAAACTTCAAAATATTTCAAAAGATATCACATCAATTTCAAAGGCTGAAGATTTTGCAAAGATTTCGCAAAAATTTCAAAGTATTAACAAAAATTTCAAATATTACAAACAATTTGAAGAAAAATTCAAAAGATTACACATACATTTTCAAGCCTTTAAAGATTTTGCAAAAGTTGCAAAGCTTTAACAAAAATTTCAAAGTTTTCGCAAAGATTTAAGAAAGATTTCAAAGAATTTAAATATTTTATAAAGAGTTGAAAGATTTTAACAAATTTGAAGAAAGTTGAAAAGTTCGAATATTTCAAAGAATTTCAAACAGTCTGAAAAAATTCCAAAAAATATCACATCAATTTCAAAGGATAGAAAAGTTTTTGAAAAGATTTCGCTAAAATGTCAAAGTTTCAGCAATAATTTCAAAGCTTTCACAAAGATTTCGAAGATTTCAAAACAATTCGAACAAATTACAAAAATTTCAAAAGATTTCACAAAAATTTTCAAGCCTATTTTGCAAACATTTCAAAGCTTTAACAAAAATTACAAAGTTTTCGCAAAGATTTCGCAAAATTTTCAAAGATTTCAAAGAATTCAAATATTTCACAAAGAGTTGACAGATTTCAAAAAGATATCAAAAAATTCAAATATTTCACAAAGAGTTGAAAGATTTCAAAAAATTCGAAAA
>CAKNYM010053564.1:572788-588838 GCA_932195095.1 Andricus curvator | reverse complement strand
AATACTAAAATAATAATTAAACTTTAAAATAGGTGAGAGTAAAAAAACTCCAATTCTTTCAGATCTTCCAGGTCTTGTAGCAACCTTCTGAAATCTTTTTTAAATCTATTGGAATCTTCTTGAATGTTTTGAAACCTTTGTGGAAGATTTAAAAAACTGTGAAATCTTTGATGTCTTGGTTACATTTTTTTTTAAATCTTCTGAAATCTTTCGAAATCGTTCTGAAATGTTTTCAAATCTTTGATATCTTTGTGAAATCGTTGCAAACTTTTCAAATCTTTGTGAAAGCTTTTGAAATCTTTGAAATCTTTTTTAAAGCTTTTGAATTCTTTGAAACCTTCTGGAATCTTTTAAAGTCTTTGTGAAAAATTTAAAATCTTCGCGAAATTTTTTTCTAGTCTTTGATATCTTTGTGGAATCCTTGAAATCTTCGTGAATCTTTGAAATCTGTGAAATCTTTTATGTCTGTTAGATTTTTTTAAATCTCCTGAAATCTTTTGAAATCTTCTGAAATCTTTGTGAAATCACTGAAATATTTGTGAAATATTTAAAATCTTTAAAAGTAGGGTTGCTGAGGAAGTCCGGTTTCAAAATTTCATGACTTTTTCAGATAAACTATTTTTTAAACAATTTTAGGTCTACCTAAAAAAAACCTCCAGTCAATTCAATCAAATTTCAACACATTCTTCAGTAAGGGTCTATTCAACAATTAATGAATTCTAAAAAATTTTCATTAACATAAAACATTATTAAAACTGAAATTATGGTCATATTATATTTATTAGTTAAAAAATCACTTCGTATCAATTTGAAAATTAAAAATTTGATTTAAAAATACTAAAATAATTATTAAAACTTCAAAATAGGTGCGAACAACAAAATTCAAGGTCTTTCAGATCTTCCAGGTATTGTAGCAACCTTCTGAAATCTTTGTTGAATCTATTGCAATCTTCTTGAATGTTATGAAACATTTGTGAAAGATTTAAAAAACTGTGAAATCTTTGATGTCTTGGTTAGATTTTTTGTTTAAATCTTCTGAAATCTTTCGAAATCGTTCTGAAATGTTTTCAAATCTTTGATATCTTTGTGAAATCGTTGCAAACTTTTCAAATCTTTGTGAAAGCTTTTGAAATCTTTGAAATCTTTTTTAAAGCTTTTGAATTCTTTGAAACCTTCTGGAATCTTTTAAAGTCTTTGTGAAAAATTTAAAATCTTCGCGAAATTTTTTTCTAGTCTTTGATATCTTTGTGGAATCCTTGAAATCTTTGCGAATCTTTCAAATCTGTGAAATCTTTTATGTCTGTTAGATTTTTAAAAATCTCCGGAAATCTTTTGAAATCTTCTGAAATCTTTGTGAAATCAATGAAATATTTGTGAAATATTTAAAATCTTTAAAAGTAGGGTTGCTGAGGAAGTCCGGTTTCAAAATTTCATGACTTTTTCAGATAAACTATTTTTTAAACAATTTCAGGTCTACCTAAAAAAAACCTCCAGTCAATTCAATAAAATTTCAACACATTCTTCAGTAAGGGTATATTCAACAATTAATGAATTCTAAACAATTTTCATTAACATAGAACATTATTAAAACTGAAATTATGGTCATATTATATTTATTAGTAAAAAAATCACTTCGTATCCATTTGCAAATTTAAAATTTGATTCAAAAATACTAAAATTATTATTAAAACTTTAAAATAGGCGCGACTAAGAAAATTCCAGGTCTTGTAGCAACCTTCTGAAATCTTTGTTAAATTTGAATCAAATCTTTGTGAAATCTTTCGAAGTCTTTGATATCTTTGTGAAATCGTTGAAAACTTTTCAAATCTTTGTGAAAGCTTGTGAAATCTTTGAAATCTTATGTATCTATATTTGTGTATATTTTTACAAAATTGTGCCCGATCTGAAATGGAATCAGTCCCAAATATCCATATTCTGAGCCAGTGTCGAAATTTGAATGATGGTGAGAATAATCGTGGGATTGCAGTCGATTCGGATTGGTTTGGGCTTTAGGTGCCTCGTGTCGTCAATTATATTGATTACGTGTTATGCTAGCACTTGATAAAGTAAGTACATACCATTGAGAGCGAATAATCCTGGTCGACATCCAATGCATTGATTTTCGCTGGTCCCGTTGCAAGTCTCGCAAGAGGAATGACAAGGAGCGCAATTGTAGTCCTGAGTTTCGAAGGTGTAAAGAGGACAGGCGGCGTAACACTTGTTCTCATGCATAACCAAATGATGCTCGCAACTGGTGCAGTGATCAGGCCTATCTTGACAGCTGGCACAATTTGCCTCACATGGGACGCACGTGTTATTTTCGGTATCTGTTGGCAAATGAAGATTAAGGAAATATTATACAATTTTTATCTGAGATTTTCACTGTAGTCATTCCAGGGTGGCGATTCGGCGGACGATTTCAAATTCCCGGTCACTTCCCGGTTTTCCCCGGTCAAGTTTTTCAATTTTCCCGGTCAACTCAAAGTAACATATTTATATTTGCCGCAAAACGCAAACATTTATGTATTTTAATTCATGATGTTAGTTCTAAACATCTTTTAACACAACAGAGCAAAACGTTGCAAAATAAATGAATTTTGAAAAAAATACTTAAATTTTCCACTAAAAAATATCAATTTTTTACAAAAAAATGGAATAGTTAAACTTTCAGTTAAAAAAATTAATTTTCAACAAAAAAAAACGGATTTTCAATAAAATAGTTCAATTTTCAACCAAAGTGATGAATTTTCAAATCAAATTATGAATCTTTATCTGGAATAGTTAAATTTTAAACCAAAAAGATAAATTTTCAACTAAAATGATGAATATTTAACTGAAACACTCGAATTTTCAACCAAAAAGACGATTTTTTAAAGAAGATTACATTTTAAATAAAAAGATTAATTTTCTACCCAAAAATACAATTTTTCAACCAAATACATTAACTTTTAAAGAAAGGTTTGAAGTTTTAATAAAAGAAGACAAATTTTCAACCAAATAGTTAAATTTTGAACTGAAAAAATAATAGTTTTCAATCGAAAATGGAATAGTAACATTTTTAGTTTAAAAAATTATTTGTAAACCAAACATAAGAGTTTTCAACTAAAGCAATGAATCTTTAACTGAAATAGTTCAATTTTCAAACCAAAAAATTAATTTGTACTAAAAAAAGATAAATTGTCAACCAAAACTTTAATAATTAAATTTCAAGTTGAAAAAATTAATGGTTAACCAAACAGATGAATTTTCAACAACAGCTATGGAATTTTCAATTGGAATAAGTTAAATTTTCAGTTAAAAAAATTAGTTTCAACAAAAAAAAAACTAACTTTTAACAACAACAAAAACTAACTTTCAAAATAATAGTTACATTTTCAAACAAAGTGATGAATTTTCAAATAAAATTGTAAATATTTAACTGCAATAGTTGAATTTCAAACCAGAAAGATGAATTTTTAACTGAAATGATGAATCATTAACTAGAATAATTGAATATTTGACCAAAAATATTAATTTTCAACCAAGAAGATTAATTTCTACCAAAAAAGACGAATTTTCAACTAACAAAGATAATTTTTCAACCAAAAATTGAATAATCAAATTTTTAGTCAAAAATGAATGTTCAACCAAAGACATGAATTTTGAACTAAAATTATGAAATATTCAACTGGATTAATAGTTACATTTTCAGTTGAAAAAAAAAATAATTTTCAACCAAAAAAATCCAAAGAAAAAACAAATTTTCAATCAAACAGCTCATTTTTCAACCAAAGAAATGAATTTTTAATTAAAACGATGGATTTTCAACTAAAAAAAAAATTAATTTTTAACAAAAGAGCTTAACTTTCAACCAAATAATTTTATTTCAAACCTAAGAGATGAATTTTCAACTAAAATAATAAATATTTGACTGGAATACTTGAATTTTTAACCGAAAAGAAGAATTTTTAAACAAGAAGATTAACTTTCAAAGAAAAATAAGATAATTTTTTACCAACAAAAAAATCGTTTTTTTTTTTTAAATATATGAATTTTCATCGGAATAGTTAAATTTTCAATTAAAAAGACAAATTTTTATTCAAATTGTGGAATTCCGAACTTGAAAATTTTAATTTTCAACTCAGAATGGAACAGTTAAATTTTCGTTTAAAGAAATTAATTTTCAACCAAACTGGTAAATTTTCAAATAAAATGATGAATCTTCAACTGAAATGATGAATCTTTAACTGGAATAGTTTAATTTTATGCCAAAAAGATGAATTGTCAACCATAAAGTTTAATTGTCTACAAAAATACATGAATTTTCCACAAAGTACATACATTTTCAAACAAATAGTTTAATTATTAAATGAAAAATGTAAATTTTCAACAAAATAGTTGAATTTTCATCAAAAAAAGATAAATTAATTTTTAACAAAAGTTTAACTTTTAACCCAGTAGTTGAATTTCTAATTAAAAAACGATGAATTCGCAACGAACAATGTAAAAAAAATTTTTATTATAATTCAGAAATATTTCTTCTTTGAAATTCTACTTCTACTCTGAAAACTGCTTGAAGTACTTTTATTAACTAAAATTTAGAAGAGGAAACTTTCAAATTGTGACGAATTCTGACTTGAAAGAGGGATTTTTAAAAATTCCTTTTTTCTCAATCCGAATTATAATTCCTTTAAAAAATTCCCATTCCATGTAAAACATTCCCTGTTCCAAGTGAAATTATATTTCTTGAATTTTGCTATGATCAGAAGTAAATTCCCAGTTTTTAAATTAAGTTCCCGGTCATTTCCGGTTTTACTATTCTTTTCAAATCGGCAGGGTTTCGAGCTCAGGACCTTTCGTTTACCGACTCCTCTAACAACTGAGCCAGGATTCGAATCCCAGCGGAGTTGAAAGACTTTTTTTCATTGTAATTATATTTGAAGGGTTGCAGATAAAACTAGATAACCAACATTTTTTCGGAAAATGGACTTTTTGCATAAAAAATTCTTAAAAAATCGAATACATTTTGTGTTAAAAGCATTTTTCCGAAAGCTCATTTTTAATATAGTAATAAAAAGATTGGTAATTCAAAACCAGATAACTGTCTCTGTACTTGTCTCCCATCTTTTTTTAAATTGCCTAACCTGCTAGCTTTTTTCAAACCATTTTCTAGCCAGCTTCATCTTCATAAAATTTTTAAATACAGTAAAATAATAAAATACTTCTTTTTAAAAAGAAAAAGTTCTTGAATAAAACGATTTGATACTTTTTTCAGCACCAAAGTACCACGAAAATTTCAACCTAAAATCTTAATTTTCTACAAAAAGCCACTTTTTAAGATACTTTTTAAAATTATTAACGTTTATTTATAAAGAAACATACACCTTTCTTCTTTTTTTAAAACTTTCAACGACAAATTGTCTGTCACAGTGCGTTACCATCACATTAAATCTTTATTTTCCCGGAACAGAATAATTTTTTTTAATGAAAATTTTTTTATTCGTATTCAGCCTCCCCTTATCTTGGGAGTATGTTTTTATTATTTCTTTAAATTGAAAAATAGATCTTTAGTCGCTATCCAAAGACGATTTTAAAAACCCATGAAATTTGAACCTCAAAACCTCCCAATTTAGCAACTCAATATCTCGGGAGTAAGTTTTTATTTTTTGTTTCAACTGAAAATTGCCCTTTTTATCGTGATTCGCAATCAAGCCAGTTCCCATTTTAGCACGCTCGGGAACAAACTTTTGTTTTATTTTTAAATGGAGATTTTGATTTTACAAAATTTTATTTCGCTCTCCTAAAAAATTCCGATTGTGTTGGTTATCTAGTTATGTACTGCAACCCTTCATTTAAAGAAATTATTAGACTTTTTAGAATTTCAATACATATCCTCGTTGATAACAGACTTCACAACCAAAAATGCTCTCAAAAAAGGGGAAATAGGGTGATTTTTCACGAAAATAGGGGAATAAATTATTTTTAATAAAATTAATGTAGGGAACATATTCCTAAAATTTCAAGCCGAAATATATTGCATTTTAAACAAAACAGTTGAATTTTCAAACAAAAAAGATGAATTATTTATTAACCCAAAAAGTTAAATTTGCATCAAAAGATTAGAGTTCTCAAGCTAAAAAGTCGAATTTTTTTACACACAAAAATTCACTTATAAACTCAAAAAGATGAATTTTCACCAAAAAAGTTAATTTTCAACCAAAAAGTTGCATTTACAACGAAAAAGTTGAACTTTTAAGCTGAAGAGACGAACTTTTAATAAAAAAGTATTTTTAACCAAATAGTTGAATTTTCAACCTGCGAAGATAAATTTTCAACCAAATAGTCGAATTTAAACAAAAAAGATTAAAATTTAACTAAAACCAGTTGTATATTCAACTAGGAAATATTTTTTAGTGAAGAAAGAATAAAAAACTCAACAAAATTGTTGAATTTTCAAGCCAAAAGGACGATTTTTCTGCAAAACAGTTGAATTTTCAACGCCAAAATATAAATTTTCAACCAAAAAGTTCATTTTTGACAAAATAGTTTCAATTTCTATAAACATGTGATATCTTTTAAAATCTGTGAAATCTTTGATGTATTTGTTAGATTTTTTTTATCTTCTTACATTTTTTGAAATCGTTCTGAAATCTTTTCAAATCTTTGAAATCTTTGTGAAATCTTTTGAAATCTTTGAAGCCTTGTGAAATCTTTGTGAAATCTTTCGAAAAATTTTGAAATATTTTGGAATATTTTGAAATCTCTATGAAAACTTTTGAAATAATTTGAAATCTATGAAATCTTCGATCACTTTGTTAGATTTTTAAAAATCTTTTGAAATGTTTTGAAATCGCTGTGAAATCTTTGAAATCTTTCAGTGAAATCTTTTGAAGATTTTGATATCTTTGTGAAATCGTAGAAATCTTTTAAAATCTTTTGAAATATTCTGAAATTTTTTGTAATCTCTATGAAAGCTTTTGAAATATTTTGAGGACTTTAATATCTTTAATGCCTTTATTAGCTTTTTTTTAAATCTTCTGAAATCTTCTGAAATCGTTGTCAAATAGTTGAATTTTCAACCCATAAAGATGAATTTTCAACCAAATAGTCGAATTTAAAAATAAAAGATTAAATTTTAACCAAAACCAGTTGTATTTTCAGCTAAGAAATATTTTTCAGTGAAGAAAGAAAAAAAACTCAGCAAAATTGTTGCATCATTAAGCTAAAAAGACGAATTTTCTGCAAAACTGTTGAGTGTTCAACCCCTTAATATGAATTTTCAACCAAAAAGTTCATTTTCAACAAAATGGTTTCAATTTCTATAAAATTGTTGAATTTTCAAGACAAAAACACAACAACAAAACAACAAAACAGTTCAATTTGTATACAAAAGTTGAATTTTCAACAATAACAAATTAAATTTTATGCCAAAAGAGATGAATTTTTTACAAAAGTGTTGAGTTTTAAGGCTAAAAAGTCTAATTTTTGTAGAAAACATTTGACTTATTAACCCAAAAAGATGAATTTTCACCAAAAAAGTACATTTTCAACGAAGAAAAATTAATTTTCAACCAAATAGTAGAATTTTCAACCAAACAGTTAAATTTATAGCCAAATAGTTTGTCTTTCAAGCAAAAGAAATGCATTTTTTTACAGAAAAGTTGAATTTTTAACCGAGTAGTTGAATTTTCAATCTAAAAAGATAAATGTTTTAACCAAAAAGACGGATTTTCTGCAGTACAATGGAATTCTTAAACCCAAATTATGAATTTTCAATAAAACAGTTTCATTTTCTATAAAACTGTTAAATTTTCAAACCAAAAAGACAACTTTCCTACAAACAATTTAAGTTTTCAACCCCAAAATATAAATTTTTTACATGAAAGTATATTTTTAACCAAACAGTTGAATATTCAACCAAAAAAGAGGAATTTTCAACCAAGTAATTGAATTTTTAAATAAAAAATATCAATATTCAACCAAAAATGGAATAGTTAAATTTCCAGTTAAAAAATTAATTTTCAACAAAATAGTTAAATCTTTCAGAAAAAAGATGAGTTTACAACAAACAAGCTTAATTTTGTACCCAGAAAGATGAATTTTAAACAAAAAAATGAATTCTCTACCAAATAGTTGAATTGTCAAGTTATGAAGGATAAATTTTCAACAAAAGATGGATTAGTTAAACTAAACATTCAGAATAAAATTAATTGTTTACAAAAAAAAAAAAATTACAAACTAGTTAAATCTTCAACAAATTTAACGAAGTAATTCAACTTTCAAAAGACTAGTTGAACATTTAACCAAGTAGTTGAATTTTCAACCAAAAGAGGTGAATTCTTAACTAAAAAATATATAAATTTTAAATAGAAAAGTTAAATTCAATCAAAAAAGAAGAATTTTCAACAAAATAGTTGATTCCTAAATAAAAACAGATTAATTTTCCACCAAATAATTGTATTTTTAACCACAAGGACCAAACGAGATAATTTTTTAAACCAAAAAGACAAATATTGAACTAAGAAAGATTTTTCAGACATGACAGAAAAAAAGATTCATTTGAAAATTGTTGAATTTTCAAGCAAAAGTAACAAATTTTCTACAAAACAGTTGAATTTTCCATAAAAAAATATGAATCTTCAACCAAAAAAATTAATTTATCACAAAGTTGTTCAACCTGTAACCAAGGATTTAAATTTTCAACAAAAAATGATGACTTTTTAACGAAATAGTTAAGTTTCAAATTAATTAAATTTTTAACCAAAAGAGATTAATTCTGAACGAGAAATATAATAGTAGACTTTTCAATTAAAAAGCAATAACTTTTAACCAAAAAAGTTTACTTTTCTACCAAAAGATTAATTTTCATTCCAAAAAAACGAATTGCCTATCTAAAAACTGTTGAAACTGTTGAATTCAACAAGAAACACGAATCTTCAAGCAAGACAGATTTTTCATTCTTGATAGAAAAAAAAATTCAACCACGTTGTTGAATTTTCAAGCGAAGAAGACCAATTTTCTACAAAATATTGGAATTTTCAAACCAAAAATATAAATTTTCAACCAAAAAGTTAGTATTCATCCAAATAGATGCTTTTCCTATCCAAAAAGACAATTTTTCAACAAAATAGATGAATTTTTAGAAAAAAAAGGAATATTTTTTAACAAAATTATTGAATTTACAAGAAAATAATAAAATGTTTAACCAAATGATAAAAATTTTAACCAAGAATATAAATTCTCATCTAAAAATATAATGGCATTTCAACTAAAAATAATTAACTTTCAACAAAAAATATTTGGATTTTCTTCTTGGGTTCTATACGCCTGTTGGGTAGCTACGACAGCGCCACCAATTTTGAACTATTGGGAAGAAATTTGAATTTCAATTCAATATCAACGAAAAATCTTATAGTAAACAATTAATTTTAAACCGAATATTAACATTTTTGATTAAAATGAATTGATATTCACTGCTTTTTTCATAAACGTTGCCCAAATAACTTCGAGATACTCAATAGTTCGCGTGTCAGATGGCGCTGTTGTCAAAGTCATAGAGGTGCACAACAGGCGTATTAATTCAGTTCGCATTCAAGCAAAAAAAGACGAGGAAAAGGGTAATTTTCTTGAAAACAGGGGAAAAACAGGTATCTCCTTAAAAAGGGGAATAGGGGAAAGACTGACTGGAAAGAAGACAGAAGTCTACCATAATAAAATATCCCGAATCGAGTCTAATGCTGCTCTAAATTTCCCTGGCACATGGAAGGTATCAAATAAATTGTAGATAAAGAGGAATATTGGCGGAATTTCAACTCTTCCATTTCCAGGGGGAGTTGATAAATGATATACTTACTTTCGTAGTAGCCCTCGGGACACTGTTGCAAGCAAACCGCCAAATCCGTAACTCGAAGATGAGCTGGGGCGCAGGAAAGACAGGAATCCTGACCAGCACCTGCGCAGGTTTCGCAGGACTCGTGACAAGGCCAGCAAACTCCACCCTGGTTTGGAAAACTCCTCGGGGGGCATCGACTCATGCAAGTGCTGAAAAAACAATTTTAAAATCTTGGTGCTAATCTACTCTAGGGTGGAAATTTTTCAGGGGCAGCAGGGTGGCTTAGATTTTTTTTTAATTATCAGAGAAAAAATCTTCCTTCATTTTTATTGTCTTTTTTTCTCCTGTCAACTCTGCAATCGAAAAAAATGTAATGAAACTTCAAAAAGGATGGTACAGTTTTGGGGCGGCAAGGAAGATTAGAATTTTTTATTATTATAGATCTGGCTTGATCATTGTGCCCCGGATTGGAAATAAGGATGGGCGATTTTCGAAAAAATAGAATAGATTCTCAAAAATCGATTCCCAAAATTGTACATTCGATTTTCCCGAATAATCAATTTCAAATAATCGATTCTTGAATCCAGTTTTTGAAAATAATACTTATTTTGAATCGACATTTTTAAATCATGTGAAATCTCTTGAAATCTTACAAAATCCGTTAGAATGTTTAATCTAAAGAAATCTCTGGACATTTTTTAAATCCTGTGAACCTTTCTTGAAAGCCTTGGAAATTCTTTGGAATCTCTTGAAATCCTTTAAAGCTTATTAAAGTCCCTTAAAATTCCTTAATATTCTTTGAAGTCTTCAACAATCCCGTTCAATCTGTTGAAATCTTACAAAATCCGTTCAAATGTTTGATCTAAAGATATCACTGAAAATATTTGAAATTCCTTGAAACTTTCTTGAAAGCCTTGGAAATTCTTTGGAATTTCTTGAAATCTTTAAATTCCTTTAAAATTCCTTGAAATTCTTTAAAATCTTTAACAATCCCGTTTGATCTCTTGAAATATTACAAAATCCGTTTAAATGTTTGATATTAACAAATTTCTGGATTCTAAAGATTTTCATCTTTAGAATCCCTTGAAATTCTTTGAAATCTTTACCAATCCCGTGCGTTCTCTGAAAGTTTCACAGAATCCCCTAAAATTCTTTGAAGTCTAAAGAAATCTCTGGAAATCTCCTGAAAGTTTGTTGCAGATCTAGGAAATGCTTTGGAATCTCTTAGAAGCCTTTGATGTCCATAAAAACCCTTGGAAATTCCTTCAAATCTTCAACAATCCCGTGCGAACTCTTGAAATCTTACAAAATCCCTTAAAATTCTTTAAAATCTAAAGAAATCCCTGAAAATATTTGAAATCCTGTGAAGATTTCTTGGAATCCTTGGAAATTCTTTGAAATCTCTTGAAATCCTTTAGAATTTTTTCAAATCTATTGGAATTCTTTAAAATCTTCAACAATCCCGTTTGATTTCTTGAAATCTTGTAAAATTCGCTTAAATGTTTGATATGAAGAAATCCATGGAAATATTTAAAACCCAGTAAATATTTCTTTAAAACCTTTGAAATACTTTGGAATCTCTTGAAATCCTTTAGAGTCCGTTAAACTTCCTTGAAATTCCTTTAAATTCTTTAAAATCTTCGGTAATCCCGTCTGATCCCTCTAATCCCACAAAATCCCTTAAAATTCTTTGAAATCCAAAGAAATCCCCAGAAATCTTTGACATAACGTGAAAAATTCTTGCAAGCTTTGGAAATTCTTTAGAATTTCTTGAAATCCTTTAAAGTTCATTATTATCTCTTGAAATTCCTTGAAATTTTTTGAAATCTTCAACAATCCCGTTCAATATCTTCAAATCTTACAAAATCCGTTTGAATGTTTGATCTAAAGATATCACTGGAAATATTTGAAATCCCTTGAAACTTTCTTGAAAGCCTTGGAAATTCTTTGTAATTCCTTGAAATCTTTAAAAACCTTTAAAATTCCTTGAAATTCTATAAAATCTTTAACAATCCCGTTTGATCTCTTGAAATCTTACAAAATCCGTTTAAATGTTTGATATTAACAAATTTATGAAAATCTGTAGAATCCAGTGAAAATTTCTTGAAAGCTTTGGATTATCTTTGAATTATCTTAAAATCTTTAAAAGTCCGTTAAAATCCCTTGAAATTCTTTGAAATCTTTACCAATCCCGTGCGATCTGTGAAAGTTTCACAAAATCCCTTAAAATTCTTTGAAGTCTGAAGAAATCCCTGGAAGTCTTTGAAATCTTCTGAAAATTTCTTGAAAACCTTGGAAATGCTTTGGAATCTCTTAAAAGCCTTTGATGTCCGTGAAAATCCCTTGAAATTCCTTGAAATCTTCAACAATCCCGTGCGATCTCTTGAAATCTTACAAAATCTCTTAAAATGCTTTAAAATCTAAAGAAATCCCTTGAAATATTGGAAATCCTGTGAAGATTTCTTGGAATCCTTGGAAATTCTTTGGAATCCCTTGAAATCCTTTAGAGTTTTTTAAAATCTATTGGAATTCTTTAAAATCTTCAACAATCACGTTTGATTTCTTGAAATCTGATAAAATCCGCTTAAATGTTTGATATGAAGAAATCCATGAAAATATTAAAAACCCAGTAAATATTTCTTGAAAACCTTTAAAATACTTTGGAATCTCTTGAAATCCTTTAAAGTCCGTTAAAATTCCTTGAAAATCCTTTAAATTCTTCGGTAACCCTGTCTGATCCCTCTAATCCCACAAAATCCCCTAAAATTCTTTGAAATCAAAAGAAATCCCCAGAAATCTTTGACATAACGTGAAAAATTCTTGCAAGCTTTGGAAATTCTTTGGAATTTCTTGAAATCCTTTAAAGTTTATTATCTCTTGAAATTCCTCAAAATCTTACAAAATCCCTTTAAATTTTTGATCTAAAGAAATTCCTGGAAATTTTTTGAAAGCCTTGGAAGTTCTTTGGGATCACTTGAAATCCTTCAAAGTTCGTTGAAATTCATTCAAAATCCTTGAAATTCTTTGAAATCCAAAGAAATCTCTGAAAATCTTTGAAATTCTGTGAAAATTTCTTGAAGGACTTCGAAATTCTTTGAAAATCTTCGAAATCTTCAATAATCCCCTTCGGCCTCTTAAAATATTCCCGATAATCTTTAAAATACCGTACAAATTTCTTGAAAGCCTTGGATTCTTTGGAATCTCTTGAAATTCTTTAAAGTGCGTCAAAATTCCTTAAAAATCCTTTAAATTCTTTAAAATCTTTAACAATTCCGTTCGATCTCTTGAAATTTGACAAAATTAAACATTACAATTCCTTAAAATTTCGTAAAATCCTTTAAAACCTTGGGAATCTTTCACGAACTCTTAAAATCCTTTACAATCTTTGAGAATCCTTTAAAAACCATTGAAATCCTTTTAAATCTCCTGAAATTGCTTCAAGATTTCTTCAAATCTTTGGGAATATTTCAAAATCTCTTGAAATCCTTATAAATTCTTTTAAATCTTTGGAATCGTCTTGAAAAAATGAAATCCTATAATATCACTTAACATTAATTGCAATTTGCAATTGAAATTCAAATCGTTAGGAACTTCTTGAAATTTATTAACATTTTTTGAAATTACGTAAAATCGTTTAAAATCTCTCATTAAAATTGTTTGAAATCTTTAAAATCCTTTTAAATCTTTGGGAATCCTTTGAAAACCATTAAAATCCTATGAATGCTCTTACCATTATCATTAATCCTTGAGAACTTATTGAAAATCATTATTATTTTTTGAAATTCCGTGAAATCCTTTGAAAGCTTTGGAAATCCTGTATATTCATAGGAATTTATAAAAATCTCTTAAGGCCGAGAAAACTTTTGAAATCTTTAAGAATCCATTAGAATCCTTCAGAACCTCTTTAACCAACGTTTCACAACATTCAATTTGAATTTGAATTTGATTTTTTAACCAAATAGTTGAATCATCAATTCAAAAGATCAATTTTCAATCAAGAAGATTAATTTTCTAAAAAAAAAAACGAATTTTCAATAAAACATTCGTGTTTTTAATAAAATAGTTACATTTTCAACCGAAAAGATGAATTTTCAACTAATATTATGAATCTTCAACCAAAAAAATGACTTAAAAAAAAGTTCAGTCCTCAACCAAAACAGATTAGTTTTCAAATCTGTAGCTTTACTTATCAAAAAAGGGTTTTCAGTCATGAGAGAAAAAAATTTCACCAAATTGTTTAATTTTCAAGCCAAAAAAACGACTTTTCCACAAAACAGTTAAATTTTTAAACCAAAAATATGAATTTGTACCAAAACAGTACGTTTTCAACCAAATAGTTGAATTTTTTCAATAAAATAGTTGAATACTCAACCAAAAAAGAATAATTTGCATCCGAACAGTTGACTTTTCAATCAAATGAGATTAATTTTTAACCCAAAACGACGAATTTCTTAAAAAACAGATGAACTTTCATGTTTTAACCCGAAAATATGAATTTCCAACTAAACAGTTGAATTTTGTATCCAAAAACATAAATTTTCTACAAAATAATGAACTTCTAACAAAGTAGTTCAACTTTTAACCTTTCAGCCAAGTATTCAACTTTCTACCAGGTACTTAAATTTTCAACAATTAAAGATAAATTCTCAACAAAAAATGTAATAGTTCATACTTCAAACAAAAGAGATTTTAATTTTAAATTAAAAACAGTTGAATTCGATTAAAAAATACGAATTTTCAACAAAATAGTTGAATGCTCAACCAAAACAGATTAATTTCCAACCCATCAGTTGCATTTTTAACCAAGAGATGAATTTTCAAACCAAAAAGGCGAATTCTCTACAAAACAGTTGAATTTTCAACGCAAAAGATGATTTTTTAACCAAGATTTTTTTTTTTACGAATAGTTAAATTTTCAACAAAACAGATGAATATTCTACAAAAAAAAGAAGTTTTTACAAAGCAGTTCAACTTTCAACCAAGTAGTGAAATTTGCAACCAAAAAAGATGAATTTTCAACAAAATAGTTGAAATTTCAACAAAATAATTAAATTTTCAACCAAAAGAGATCAATTGTGTACTAAAAATATAATAGGAGACTTTTTAATTTAAAAAAATTAACTTTTAACCAAAAAAGATTACTTTTCTATCAAAAGAGAATTTTCAATCCCATGGTTCACATCACAGAAAGAGCTCAAAAATGAGGAAAGTATACATATTAAAACAGAATTAAATGTTTGAATTTAATACTTTATACTATATTTTAAATATTTTTTCATTTTATTACTTTAATATTTAAAACTTTTCATTTGGCAAAAATTTCAAGAAACATTACTACTCTACGGAAATCAGCGTATGTAGTTCTCAGAAAAACAGTTTTCCGCTCCTGGTGCGAATCTAGAATCTGGAAAATTTTTTCAACCAGAAATTTTCATGACTATGAGTGCACTTTTACAACGATGGAATTAATCGAGAAGTGCACTCTGGAAAATAACGTCATTAGGAAATGGCATCAGACGTGCTTTGTGAAAGTCGGCCGACTAAGAGCCAAGAAGACGTTCGCAGTTACGGTGCCAAGCTAGGTTTATAACTCGCGCGGGAGCCTGTAGGATTTTGCCTTTTATTTTTATTATATCCTGTATCGGTCCAGGAAGAAGCCAAAATTGTTTGGCTCCATTGGTTCGAACGATAATGTAAGAAACGAGTTCCTTCTGGTCGACACGATTAACTCATGGCATGGACACTCCAACCAAGGGGAGAAAAAGCATCTGCGATGTCCAGGAATAATTCTGGAAAGCTGCTCAAGTAGCAAGAAGGATGAAAAATGCTGAAATTTTTTGTCCTGGGTCGGATCCTCTGCTTCTATTTATTATTTTTATGAAAGGATGAGTTATGATCTACGAATTACTTTGGGGTTTATTAGCCCTTCATGTATCTCTATTCTCGAATATATATTACCAAAATAAAAATAAATTGTTAATGAATCCAGATTTGAATCAAATAATTCAATTCTTTGAAATTTCCATACTACTATAGTCACTTTCCAGATCTGGAAATTTTAGAATTTTAAATTAGATCAAAATTTATTTGTAAGTTTTCATCTCCAACGCTAAGAAGGATATAAAATAAATAACTAATTTAAAAACTGAATTATTTGTTGTTTAATTCAGTTTCATGAAAAGAAAGTTTTTCAATTAAGGGTTTTTCAATCCTTACAGTGGATAATGCAACTACAGTGG
>CAKNYM010053564.1:558264-572688 GCA_932195095.1 Andricus curvator | reverse complement strand
TATATATATATATATATATATATATATACCATTAAACCATTTCCCTTTCAGGGTAGGCGTGACACTACCCGATTCGGGTAGTGTTTCTAGGTTTTTCTTGTAGTTATAAATAACTACACGTGTGGGCTCACCACACCCACGATGTGCCAACAGCACTCATGTCAGTATTCTTGAATGGTCACCCATCCAAGTACTAACCGCGTCCAACGCTGCTTAACTTCAGTGATCTGACGAGAACTGGGTTTTTCAGCGTGGTATGGCCGTTGGCCATCATTAATTAGGAAAAATAATTATTTTTAATTTTAATTCATAAACACCTATACTGTATTAATGTATAGAATTCCTTTAATTAAAGCAAATTAATTGTTTTACTTATATTAGTATTTTCAAACAATGATTATCCACTGTAGGAAGTTTTCCCCTACTGTGAATCAAATTATCGTAAAAGAAATGGATTTTGATCCAAACTGTCGATTACAAGGATCTCAGGGCATAAAGAGCTCAAAAAAGGGGAAATAGGGAAATTTTTTTACGAAAAAGGAAGAAGTGTGAAACAATCTTTTTATAACAAATTGCATAGTTTTTAAATGATATTAAATGATGTTTTAATAATTTTTGCCCGAGAAAACATGAAATTTGCTAATACAAAATTTGAAATTTTTTGGTTTAAATTCCAAAACTTTTTTTAAATCGTTCTCATAATCAGACTACATTTTTTTCGTGAATTTATTTAGGGATCATACAAAACTAACTTAGGACGATTTTGGTGGAGGGGAGCTTTTTGGTAAAATCTTACTGTTTCTTATAAATTAACAAACTGGTTCAAATTTCAAAAAAAAAAAAAATGATTTCTCAATAAAATTTGTAATAGTTGATATTTTAACCAAAAAAATATTTTCATTTTACATCAAAAACAGTTGAATTGAAAAAAACGAATTTTTAACAAAATAGTTGAATCCACAACCAAAACGGATTCATCTTCAACTAAAAAGTTACATTTTTAACAAAAAATATGAAATTTCTATCAAAAGAAATGAATTTTCAGATAAAAATGACGAATTTTCGACAATAGTTGAAATTTTAACCAACAAAGATTTTGCAGTCAATAAAGTAAAAAAATTTTATCCAAAATGTTGCATTACCAAGCAAAAAAGACGATCTTTGTACAAAACATTTAAATTTTCAACCAAAAATATTTATTTTGTACCAAAAAAAGAAAGGATTTTTGACAAATGACATACATTTTCAACCAAATAGTTGGCTTTTTAAACTTGAAAAAATCAACTTTTAACCGAAAATGGAAGTTAAATTTTTGTTTAGAAAAATTTCAACTAAAAGAACAAATTTTCTACAAAATAATTGAATTTTTAACCGAAAAATATTAATTTTTAACCTAAACAATTAATTTTCAAGAAAAAAGTGTAACAGATGATATTTCAACCAAAAATATTTTTATTTAATATGAAAAACAGTTAAATTTAACCAATAAGGACGAATTTTCAATAAAAACAGATTAATTGTCAAAGAAATGATTTAATTGTTAACCAAACAAATTTATTTTCTACCAAAAAAGACGAATTTTCAACAAGATATATAAATTTTCAAGAGGACAGTTACGTTTTCAACCAAAAAGATTAATTTTCTAACAAATAAGACGAATTTTCAACAATAGTTACATTTTTCACCCAAAGGATTTTAATTTTCTACCAAAAAGACGAATTTTTAACAAAATAAATGGATTTTTTACTAAAAATAATAAATTTTCAACACAAAATGAAATAGTTGCATTTTCATTTCAAAAATTAACTTCCAACTAAAAACGAGAAGAATTTTCAAACAAAGAAATGAAGTTTCAATAAAGTAGTTCAACTTTCGATCAAATAGTTGAACTTTTTACCAGACTGTTAAATTTTCGAACCGGAAATTCAAATTTTCTACAAAACAGTCGAATTTTCAACAAAAAAGTTCACTTTCAATCAAAATGGATTAATTTTCAACCAGACAGTTATTTCTAACCAAAAAGATGACATTCCTATAAAAAGAAATGAATTTTCAAACCAACAAGACAAATGCTCAAGAAAATTGTTTGTTAGTCAAGGAAAAAATGTCAATTAAATTGTTAAATTTCAAAGAGAAAAAGACAAATTTTGAACAAAACAGTTGAATTTTCATCCAGAAAAGATGACTTTTTTTACAAAATTGTTGAATTTTCAACAAAATATCTTATGTAAGACAGCTTAAAAAAATTCTTGACCTACCCCCACTCAAGATACTTTCGGAACCTAATATTAGAAACAAACTATTTAAAAATCCATAATTCCAGATTTTTTAATATTAAGATTTCTAATAATTTTTGAGACAGAATCTCTTGAAGTCACTTGAATTTTTTTAAATAACTTAAAATCTTTAAAATACTTTTAATGTATTCCCCAAAGTTCTCTAGAAATCCGTTAAAACCTCTTGAAGTCTTAAAAATCCATTAAAATAAGTGGAAATCATCTGAAATTCCATGAATATAAATTAAATTAAAAATATTCATTAAATTTCTGTAAAAAAGCTAGAGTTTTTTTTTCTAATTCTAATTTTTTCTAAAATAATTTTTTCTAATTCATATCCATTGAAATTGTCGAAATCCGTAAAGATCCTTTAAAATACAATTTAATTTACTCCCTAAAGTTCTCTAGAAATTCATTAAACCCCCTTAAAATCCCTTGAAATCTTTGAAAATCGTAAAAATCCATTAAAATATGTAGAAATCATTTGAAATTCCATGAATATAAATTAAATTCAAATTTTTCATTAAATTGCTCTGAATAAACCGTTCGAAACAAGTTAAATAATTTAAGAAATGATTAGTTCTAGTTAGTAAGATATGTTTGAAAAAAAATCTTATTTTTGTAATTTAAATATTTTCATGGATGCTAATATTTTTTAAGTATCTGGAGATCCTAACTGTTTCGATAAATAGTAGTCACATATTGTTAAATTTTAATTAGTAATATTTTTTAAATATTAAATTAAAAATGGTTTATATTTGAAAAATGTACATGTACCATTGATAATTCAGAAATTATTGAATTTACAACGATCTAGAGATGATCAAATATTGCAAAATCAAAATGGTTTAATTTGAAATCATATTAATTTGAAATGGCCTAAGCAATAAAAACATTATTTATTTTAATTTTTTTAAATGTACGCAGCTTATTCATTTAAGGAAAAGTAAGATAAATTTAAACTTTGGTAAATCTGTACATTAATTAAATACGTCATATTGATTTTTTAATAATAATGTTATTCTCCACAAAAAGCATTTCGATGTTATTTCATTTCGAAAGTTCATTCGTTATCATCCATTTCTCTCAAAGAAAGATAGCAATAAACGGAAACGAATGGAAAATTGAACGTGAATAAATGATTTCGCTAAATGGAAACGAAGAGATTGAAAAGAACAAAAGAATTTGAGGGAGGACGAGGTTTTATTTGATTGAAATTTTAGATGCGAATGCAAATGATAACTGAAATATAATAAACAAAGGTAAACTTGTTCATGCATTTACATTGATAAGATTATTACTATAAACTAATTGTTGAATTTTTTATTTCGCTTTCTTTATTCGTTTGTTTATTTTACAAAAGTAAATTCAAAAGATCGCGAATTTTTAACATTTTGAGTTTTTAAAAACGTTGTTATATTTCGAAAATTAAGCGTTTGTTAATGTTTAAACTAATAGACTTCAAACTGTAAACGTTTAAATTAAAACCGCACAATATGTTTATGAGAAAAGTTTAAAGGAATCAGGGATTTACGTGCTAGAAATTCAAAAGCAGTGAAAATCGAATACTTAAAAACTAAAATGCAAACTTTAAAGAATTTTTTTTTTAATTTCAACTTAGAAAATTAAAAAATTGGAAGCGTTCGAAGTTGAATAATTTTAAGTGAGAGCGTTCGAACATTAAAGGAACTGAAAATTCAAAAATGTTGTGTCAAAACAATTTCGAATTAAAGTTCTAAAAAAATGAAACATTTCACATTTGAAAGACTCAAAATTCAAAAACAGTGCACTGAGCATTCAAAATAAAATAATGTTGTTTTTAAATTAAAAACATGTCCAAAAATTTCCATATTTAAAATTAATAATGTTAAAAAAATGGCAGAATTTTAAACTGTTCAATTTATAATTATAATTATTCGTTTTTAAAGGCTTTCAATTAAAATTCTAGAGTCCTGAAAGTTTAAATTTAAAACTTTTTAATAGAAAATGATTTAGTTCAACTTTATTAATTTCGAACTTTTTAATTAATTATATAATTCGACAAAAAACACTAACATAACAAAACATTGTTCCACATTGTACATTTTACTTGATTTTTGTTTTAAATAACCAATTTCCCGTGAAAAACGTTAACATAACCTTTAATTAAAAAAAAAATTTGAAATCTATATCGATACTTCTGGTGAAACATTTTAAATCTTCTTTTAAATCTAATGATTTTTCACTAATAATACCGATTTCCGGTTTGAAACGCCAACATAAGCTAAAATTGTTAAAAAGTTGTGAATCTTCTTTGTGATATAATTTTTTAATTACAAGTTCCAATTTTCGATGTAAAAGAAAAACGTAATCTAAAATTGAAAAAAATGATGAGTCTTCTTTGAAACCTAATGATTTTTTAATAACAATTTTAGTTTTCGACGAAGAACCCTAATTATCACACTCACAATCCGAAACCTAAAGTTGTGGGAAACCTGTAAATATTCTTTGAAATTCAGTATTTTTTTATTAAAAATACCATTACAACTTTCGAAGAAAAACATTAACATAACATAAAAGAAAATTGTTCAGAATTGTTAATCTTCTGGAAAATATAAAGATTTTTGTTTAAAAGAATAACTCTCTTTCGATACTTTATGATTTTATATTTAATTTTTTCTTGGAAAATATTAATTTCTAGCAAAAAGCACGAACATAAAACATTAATAATATATTTAATAATTTATTAAATAATTTGAAAGTTTTAATTTAACCGCGTAAGAGTATTTAAAGGCACACACATATTTTTCAATTCGAAAATAAAATAAAAAATGGTTTATAAATTAAATTATACAAGAAAATTTTTTGGGAACTTCCATATATCCTTTTACAGCTGACTTGAAATCAGTTTCTATCTTTTTAATATCTTTCCTTTCTCTTTCTGATTATCTGATAAGCAGATTCTTATAATTCTTAAAAATCATTAGGACGAGTCGTGGATCGCCTATGATACCTAGAAAATGAAAGTAAAATGTAAACAATAAACAAATGAATTTCCAGTTTTTGACTTATTTATCAAGTCGATAAGTTTCCTTTTTCTGATTATCTGATTAGCAGTTTCTTATAATTCTTGAAAATATAATCGCAGATTCAAAAAAGGGGGAAAACGGAAAAAATGCGCAGTCCACGACTCGACTTGAAAGATGCATGCGGACGAATCGTGGATTGCCCATAATCCCTAGAAAAAGGAAATGAAATATAAATAATAAAAAAATAAAATTCCAGTTTTTGACTTATTTGTCAAGTCAGTAAGTTTTCTTTATCTGATTACCTGATTAGAAGTTTCTTATAATTCTTGAAAATATAATCGCAGCTTAAAAAAAAGAAAAAGGAGGAAAATTGACAAAATGGGCAGCCCAAGACTCGTCCTGAGATAGTTATGAGGACGAGTCCTGGATCGCTCATGATCCTTAGAAAAGGGAAGCGAAATATAAATAATACAAAAATAAAATTCCAGTTTTTGACTTATTTATCAAGTCGATAAGTTTTCTTTTTCTGATTACCTGATTAGCAGTTTCTTATAATTCATGAAAATATAATCGCAGCTTAAAAAAAAAGAAAAAGGAGGAAAATTGACAAAAAGGGCAGTCCACGACTCGTCCGGAAATGGTTATGAGGACGAGTCATGGATCGCTCATGATCCCTAGAAAAGGGAAGTGAAATATAAATAATGAAAAAATAAAATTCCAGTTTTTTACTTATTCATCAAGTCGATAAGTTTTCTTTTTCTGATTACCTGATTAGCAGTTTCTTATAATTCTTGAAAATATAATCGCAGCTTTAAAAAAAGAAAAAGGGGAGAAAATGGACAAAATGGGCAGTCCACGACTGGTCCCGAAACCGGCGTGAGGACCAGTCGTAGATCGACCACGATTTCTAGAATAGGGAAGAAAAATGTAAATCATAAAAAAATTAAAATGCAGTTTTTGACTTACTTATCAAGTCGATAAGTTTTGCAGGCGACGCATTGGGTAGGGCCTTTTCCATAACAGCCTTGGGCGTCGCATTGAGGATCACAGTCGTGAAGTTGGATCCTTTTGGTTGGATCATAGGATCCGTCTGAAGGTGAAAGGTCACCCGGCAGCCGATTGGTCAAAAGCGAACCGGATGATCCATCCAAAGTAGCCACTGATGCCTCCACGTTGGAAGCAGCGCCAACATAAGGACCCTGGTAGCCCTGAAAGGATGAGGGAGCAAAGAAGTCGGGGTAGCGGAAATTGTCCACAGAAGTGAGCGGGCGATGTTGATCAAACGAAATTGGATAATGAACAGAGGAAGAAAACGCTTGAAAAGGCGTTTGTACCGGGTTATATTGGCGAGTTCGGATCCTGATGGGGTTCGTCGCGGTACCATAAAAGATCAGCTGCCACTTCTTCAGAATTCCTGTAACATCCACCAGAAAATAGCCGATTACTTTTTTAGGAGAGGTAGCCGGTAACAAGATTATTATTTTGTGAGACGTGCGTTAGTCACTCCCAAGGTTCAAAGCGAGGGGGAAACAACTGCTGAAAATGAGGTCCAACGGATGTGCATTATTCCGGTTGGATTACCTTTATATACAGAATTACTCTGGATTACATAAAATTATGATGGATTACTCCACCATAATATATATGAACTTTTAACCACATAGTTGAATTTTCAAAAAATTGATTTTCAATTAAAAGAGAACGAATTTTCAACAAAATAGATAAAGTTTTAGACAAGGAGATGAATTTTCAACTAAAATGATGAATCTTCAACTGGAATAGTTGAATTCGCAACCAGAGAGATGAATTTCAACTAAAATGATGAATCTTATAGCAAAAAATTACTTTTTAACCAAATTATTGAATTTCTACAAAGAAAATAATTTTTAACCAAAAGAAATGAATGCACAGCGAAAAATGTAATAATTGATATTTCGACCAAAAAAGATTTTAATTTTAAAACAAAAAAGTTGAATTCACCCAAAAAAGACGAATTTCTAGCAAAATAGTCGAATCCTCAACTAAAAAGACCAACTTTCAACAAAAAAGTTAATTTTGCAACCAAAAAGGATACTTTCTGAAAAATTTGTTGAATTTTCAACAACTTGGTTTAATTTCCAATCAAATAGTTGAATTTACAACCAAAAACAAGAATTTTTAACCAAGAAGATTAATTTTCTACCGAAAAAGACGAATTTTCAAACAAAATATATAAGGTTTTAATGAAAAAAGATAAATTTTAAACCAAAAATGGAATAGTTACATTTTCAATTTAAAAAATTAATTTTTCACAACAAGGAAATTTTCAACAAAATAGTTTCATCTTTTATGATTAAAAATGCAATTGTTTGATGACGCTTTTGGTAGAAAATTAATCCTGTTGGTTGAAAATTCATCTTTTTAGTTGAAAATTCGTTTTTTTTTTGCTTGTTAAAAAATAACTTTTCAAACGGAAAATTAAACTATTCCAGTGTGGTAGAAAATTAATATTTTTTGTTGTTGAAAATTCGTCTTTTTGCTTTCAAAATTCAACTTTTTGACGAAAATTAATCGGCTTGTGTTGAGGATTTTATTATTTTATTGAAAATTTGTTCTTTTTTTGGTTGACCAATTTTTTTATTAAAAGTTGAAATATTCCATTTTTTGTTGAAAAATAATCTATGTTAGTTCAAAATTCAACTATTTCGATGAAAATTAATGTATTTCGTTGAAAATTTTATTTTATGGTAGAAAATTAATCCTCTTGGTTGAAAATGAACCTTTTTAGTTTAAAATTCGTTTTTTTTCTTGTTGAAAACAAAAATTTTTAATTAAAATTTAATTTTTAAATTTTGGGTTGATAAATCAACTTTTTTAGTTCAAAATTTAAATAAGTCCTTGAAAATTTATGTTTTTGTTGAAAATTAAATTTTTTTGTTGAGAATTGAATTGGATTGTAGAAGATTCAACAATTTGGTTGAAATTTTGTTTCCTTCTTGATAGAAAAATCTTTTCTTTAATGTAAATTCAACTGTTTTGGTAAAAAATTGATCTTCCTTATTTAAAAATGCAACTGTTTGGTTCAAAATTAATCTGTTTTCGTTAAAAATTCATTTTTCAAATTGAAGATTCATTATTTTAGTTAAAAGTTCATCTTCTTAGTAGAAAATCTATCTACTTTCTTAAAAAATTCTTCTTTTTCTTGGTTGAAAAATAATCATTTTGTTTAAAAATATAACTATTCCATTTTGGGTTCAAAATTTATAATTTTTTTGCGAAAATTCAACTATTTATTTAAAAATTTAACTAATTTGTGAAAAATGTATTGAGTTAGATGAAAAGTTAATAAATTTGTTAAAAATTTCTTCTTTTTTTGGTTGATAATATAACTGTTCCATTTTTGGTTGAAAATTTATATTTTTTGGTTGAAAATGCAACTACGTCGTTAATAGTTAAGCTACTTTATTAAAAAGTAATTTTTTCGTTTGAAGATTCATCTCTTTGATTGAAAATGTAAATATATTGTTCAAAATTAGTTTTTTTGTTGAAAGTAAAATTTTTTAACTGAAAATTTTACCATTCTAGTTTTGGTAAAAATTTGAATTTTTTTTTAGTTCAAATTTGTATTTTGGTTAGAAAATTCATCTCTTTTGATAGAAACTGTTTGGTTAAAATAATCCCTTTTGGTTGAGGATTTTACTATTCTGTTGAATTTATTCTTTTTCTGTTGAAAATTAATTTTTTTAACTGAAAACTTAAATACTCGATTTTTGGTTGAAAAATAATCTTTTTTGGTGAAATTTCAACTATTTGGTTCAAACTTCATGCATTTTGTTGAAAATTTGACTTTTGTGTTAGAAAATTAATCTCCATAGTTGAAAGTACAATATTTGTAATGGAAATGTTAGGAATTAAAATTGTTTTAAATTGAGTTTAATACAGTACCCACATTAATTTTATTTAAAAGAATTCATTTCCCTATTCTCATGAAAAATCTCCGTATATCTCCCGATTTTACAGCATTTTGACCTGTTAAATGACCAATCGGTTAAGCAGAGAAATTATTCAAATTATTTAAACGTTTAACCGGCCAAACGCAGGGCTCTGTTTAAAATGTACGAAGTTGAAAATCATATAACTGGAAATGAGACATAACGTTAATTGCTTTTTGCAGAAGCATTTGCTGTTCAGTTATTTACTTCATTTATTTACATAATGGGAACTGCACTTTGGGAAATATTTACACGTATAAAATGTGGTTTGAGCCGTTAGCTGAATAGGTAATGCAGGTTGGCACAGGTGGGGTAAAAGCGATTATATATTTTGTGCTAGTGGAGTCATGTATTGTCCCGTGAGATACGACTGATTAGTAAAATGAGAATCAACAGTGGAACCGTTTGCACTATTTACAATCAAGTTTAGTATTTACCATGAAAATTTACAATTACTCTGCTGACTTATTACATACCCTTGATACGGAAAAAGTCAACCTTGTCGCTCCTTTCTCATTCGAGCTAAAATTCTATTTAGTATTCACGTCATGGATTAAATTAACCTTAAGAGGCTTTTTAATTGCTTTCCTTTAATTACTTAATCCGATATCTTTTTTCAGCGAACAAGAAAACAAATGGAAATTCATGACTTACTAGAAATTTCATTTTAAAAATTGTGCGAAAAGTTTTTGAAAGCTTCTGCAATGGATGGAAATAAAAATTGATTAAGATCGAGGGGTTGACTACTTGAATTTTGAGCGTATAAAAGATTTCAAGATTTTAATTATTTTATGAGATTTCAAGTATTTTCTCAGGATTTCAAAAGACTTGAAAGATTTCAAGGGTTCTCGAAATATTTTAAGGGATTTCGAAGGATTTCAAAGGATTTCACAAAGAATTCAATTATTTCACAAAGATTTCGAAGTTTTAAAAAGGTTTCATGAAAGATATTAATGATTTCACAAAGAGTTTAAAAGTTTCACAAAGATTTCACAAAAATTTCAAAATATTAAAAAGGATTTAAAAGTATTTCAAGAGCTTTGAAGGGATTTTAAAGGATTTTAAGAATTTTTTTCAGAGTGTCTAAGTGATTCTTGAATAATTTATCAATTTTAATATTAATATTATTTGGCATTATATAAATATATTTTTAATAAATAAATTTATATTAAACAATTTAAATTTAGATAATTTCAAGGTATTCAAAAGGATTTCAAGAGAAGGAATTTTATAGGATATAAAGGTTTTCAAGGATTTCAAACGAATTTATGTGACTGCAAGGGATTTTAAGGGATCTCAAATATTTAAGAGCATTTGAAGAAATATTAGATTTCATAGGATTCAATGGTTTTCTGTGTTTTTAAAGGATTTCACAGGATCTCAAAGAATTTCATGGGATTTAAAAATTTTAAAAGATTTCAAGAAAGAGCAGATTTCATAGGATTTAAAGGTTTTTATTAAGGTTTCAAAGGGCTTACAGGCATTTAATTGGATTTCAAAGAATATCATAGCAATTCAAATATTTCATGGAATTTCTAAGAATTTCCAAGAATTTCATACCTAGGATGTAAAAGTTACTCCGGATTTAGAAGATTTTAAAGGGATTTCAAAATAATTCAACACGTTTCAAAATATTTCAAAGCTTTCGAGATATTTGAAGTGATTTCGAGGGATTCCAAGGGATTCTAAAAGACTTAAGAGGGTCGACTTACAAATTCTCAAAAATAAAATTCCCGACACTGTGAAATTCACGAAAACGAAAATATTCGAAATAGAAAATTCCTTAAATTATAAAATTGCCGAAATATAAAAATACAGAATTGGAAAATTGCAGAAAAAATATAATTCCCGAACAGTTTATAATATTACCGAATTTGAAAATTCCGGACAGTTTATATTATTATCGAATTTGAAAATTTCCGACACTGTCTAATTCCTGACACTAGAAAATTCCTCAATTTAAACAATTGAAAAATTATTTTTTAATCAATATTATTTACTTCTTAAAGATACAATAATGAAATATTTGATGAAAGAAATTTTTATTTCAATGTTAAATGTTTCAAAAAAATTATTTTTTAAATTTAAAACAACAATAATGGCATTTTTTTAATGTGCATAGTAGCGATTTGAAATTCAAACAATAAATTTTAAAAATACATTGAATACCCCAAAAAATTTCTTTTGATCAAAATATGTTATTATTGTATTTTTAATGAATAAATATTATTTAAAGTGCCGGGAATTTTCAAATTTGCTAATATTATAAATTGTTCGGGAAATTTTTTATTTGAGAATTTTCCTAGTCGGGCTTTTTATATTTCGGGAATTGTATAATTTCGGGAATTTTCTATTTCAAATATTTTCTTTTTCAGGAATTTTACAATGTCGGGATACTTATTTTTCGGAATTCCATGGAATCTTAATTTATTTTAAGGAATTTCATAGGATTTCTAAAGATTTTAAATATGTGACGGGATTTTAAACATTTTCAAGGTCCTACATAGGATTTTATATATTTTACGAAATTTTAAGGAATTTCAGCAGCTTTAGAAATCGTCAGAAAGTTTTAATAAATTTCAAAGCTCTTTAGAGCTTTCAAGACGTTTCAAGGAATTTCATAGGACTTTGACGGATTTCAAAAAATGTTAAGATATTTCAAAAAATTTCAAGGGATTTGAGTGAATTTCATAAGATTTTGAAGGATACACAGAATTTCAAAGACTTTTCATGAAGTTTGATAAAATATTAAAATATTTCAGAGGATTAGAAGGGATTCGAAAAGATTTTAATGTATTTCAAGTAATTTTCAAGATGTACACTAGAGTGTCCTAAAAAATTCAATTTTTTTTTGTTGGTTCACGCACCCCCTGAACTTGTTACATTTGGTGAAAAAAATAAATATTTTTGTTTATTCAATCAGAAAGTTTAAATCGCTGTCTTGGAAACTTAAACAACCCAAAAATGATTATAATTATTAATGAACCTTAATTTCCGTAAAAATAATTATTGTTTTGCAGGAAATACAACTGGTGATATCAGAAACCGACAAAAAAAACTTAACAGAATGAAAATAAAAATACTACCCCTAGGCGTGAAAAAGTACCCTTTATAAAGTTTCAAATATCAAATCGTGCATTTCAAAAATTTGCTACGCAATTCTTTGGATATTTTAGTACCTAAATGCCTTGGTGCGATATAGGCAATTGGAAAATATATTTTTAAATGTAACTCTATAAAGGGTAGTTTTCCACGATTGGGAGTAGTATTTTTTGTCTTACTGAGTCAAGTCCTTTTTCTCAGCGTCTGGTACCATCAGTTGCATTTATTTATTTATTTTTTTCCCAAATGGAACAAATTTACGAGGTGGTGATAAAAACAAAAAACATTCGATTTTTAGGACACCCTAGTGTACACTGAGTGGTCCCAAAACGCATTGCAAATTTTTTGCTTGAATTTTTCCATTGGTTCAAATTTTTTAATTTGTTTAAATCAAAAAAAAAATAAATGTGTATTTCTTTGAAAAAAATTATATTTAGAGGTTCCGCAAGCTCCACGTAGTTTGAGACGTATTTTCCATAAGAAAAAAAAGACGTTTTCGTGAATTTTATTCAGAATCGTCAATATTAGGTGTTTCGAGTTGACCCTTTACATTATTTATCTTCACAATTAGCCACAGAATACGAATCAAAAATTACTTTTTAAATTTCACCACCATAAGTCTGTTTTATAGGGTCCCAAAGAACCTCCATAAGCGAAAAATTACAAATTAGTTATACACAGTAATAAAATATTTATACAATTACGTTTATGAACTTGAATTAATTATTAGCTGACTATAATTATAAAGGTGGACAAAAAGTGGAAAATCTCAGAAAAAACCGCAACTTTCTAGCATTATTCTAAGACAATATTGGACCTTGCATCTCTTAATAACATTAAAAAAATAAAATAAAATATGCGCATTTATTTTTTTGTGGATTCAAACAAATTTGGGGGATTAATCATGAAAATTCATTTTAAACAATTTTGGACCACCCTGCTGAACATAAAATTCTAAGAGTCGTTAACCCCTCGATCAGGAATGAAAATAACAATAAATTAGTAATCAGCTTGCCTGGAGAGTTGACGTGCCGATTTCCGGCGTTGATGACTTGTAAAGTCCAACGCCCGTCGGCCTTCTCTCCCCAGAAGTGGACACTCAGGAAAGGCCAGTCGTCGAAGTTGGAGCTGAGGACGTCACGAGGTCGCTCGAAAAGCAGCGTCGAAGTAGTTCCCATCGGTGAGGTCAGCAGGAGCTTAAGATTTCCTCGCGGGAAGAATCTCAGGGAGACCTGCAAAAGGTAGAAATTTCTCTCCTTTTCTTTCCTCTCATCTGACACGTCCGTCTTGGCTGATTACCTCTATCTGCTCTCGTTAAAGCCCGTCATGTAACAGCTTCGGTTAAACCCGATTTGACCTTTACCTACATCTATCCTCATTTTACAAGGCCGTATCGTGTCACAGCTCATTACTTCCCAACGTCGCTCTTATATCGTGTCCGACACGCTTGATTCATTGTACGATTTCACGTGTCTCCTACTTTTTTCTGTCACGTTTGTGTCAAGAAGTCAGGTTCGTTCAAAAATATAAAAAGGGTTTAAGAATTCCTCTCTAAAGGGGAGGTTTCACATTTTATTTGGTTTGATAGATTTATCCGCGGGACCGAGAGAAAAGCGGTGCTCAGTCAAGCGTGACAAACAGCATGAGAGTCGCACTCTCAGCGCATTAGTTGCATCCGGTTGCATCATGCGTCCAAATCCAACCGAATGCGGCCCTGCCTGTTTACGTTTGGATTCCCCCGATTTAGTAGCAAGGCCACTACAAGCCCGCAACGGTTCTTATATCGAGAGTTGAGTGTAATTAATCACGTCGAAATTTTGTTGAGTAAAAATTACTACGTTGTCCTTAAAATTAATGCTGTCTTGACGGACAATCGGAAACGCTAAGGAGCCGTCCACAAACTACGTTACCAATTTTATGCTATTTACCCCCCCCCCCCTAGGGGACGAACACAGTTTCGTGCCCCACCCCCACAAAAAAAAGTAACGTATCCCAAAAATTCTTTTAAACAAAATTAATGTAAATGTTAGGCTCCGAACCCGAAAACGCCCAATGGGCGTTTAAACC
>CAKNYM010053564.1:517527-539475 GCA_932195095.1 Andricus curvator | reverse complement strand
AATTTTCAACCGAATAAGATGAATTTTTAACCACATAGTTGGATTTTAAATTAAAAAGGATACATTTTCAACGAAAAATGGAGTAGTTAACATTTAGCTAAAAATTTTTTTTTCAACAAAATTGAAGAATTTTCAACTCAAATGATGAATCTTCAACTGTAATCTAGATGAATTTTTAACCAAAAAGATATGTACCTGAAGTTCCGAACGTTCGAATGAACGAAATAGTTTTCCTCATTTCTATTCTACCCATAAATATTGTTCCAACTGCAACTTAAAATATGCTTTATAATTCTGTTTCAATAATAAATTATTCCCAATAATAATAAACAAACATTTTAGCACTTTTTCTGGTTTACAAAGTCATCAGTAAAAAATTTTGTTCATTTCAACGTTCAGAACTTCAAGCACATCAAAAAGATGAATTTTTAACAAAAGAGTTTAAATATCAATCAAGTAGTTTTATTTTAAACTAAAAAGATTAATCTACAACTAAAATTATGAATATTTAGCTGGAATACTTGAATTTTTAACCAAAGAGATGAATTTTCAAACAAGAAGATTAATTTTCAAACAAAAAGATTAATTTTCAACCAAAAAAAAAAAACAATTTAAAAAAATCATGAATGTTTAATCAAGAAGATTAATTTTCAATTAAAAAAAAAAAGTTGAATTTTCAAGCAAAAATTTGAATTTTGAACCAAGAAGGCTATTTTTCTACCGAAAAGAACAAAATTTCAACAAACTACATGAATTTTCAAACAGATACTTGAATTTTCAACTAAAAATTATCAATTTTGAACGAAAAATAGAATAGTCAAGTTTTCAGTTACATAAATTAAATTAAACTCTAAAAAAAACGAATTTTCAACAAAATAATTAAGTGAAGTGATATGAAGCTACTTTTACAAATAAAGAATCATTGTTATTCAATTTTATATTACAATTAAAAAAAATAGGCACGCTTTCGAAAAAATTCCCTGGCTCTAAAAAAATTTCTTTGACATTTCCAGGAATCAGTTCTTGAAAAGGGAAAGAATTTCGATAAATATTTAAAATTGAAAGCAAAGCAAAGAGAATCAATAACCGAATCTATTGAAATAGAAGAGAATGAAAATAACCGACCCATCGGTTGAAATTTCGATTCGCAGTTGAAATAATTTTGAGTGCAGCAAACAGTAGGCACTCGAGGATAAAATTCCATGGGATCGATAAACGTTTTCAACAAACGAAATTGCGTGATGTCCCTCTTTTGTCAAGATTTGAAAATACGAACACATTGTTTCGAGTTTTATACTGTAGAGTGAACGACAATAGGGGGTGGCTTTCTACCCTCGTGAAAATTGAAATTACTTCGTTGGGTGGGCACTCGGAAAACGATTTATAATGCATCAATAGTACAATTTTTTCCGGAAAATATTGCCAGGAAAATATAAAAATAACACTTTCATGTCAGGCAATAAAAAGATTGGAGTTTTAATTAAATAAATTTAAAAATCAGAATCTGTTGTAATTTCACGATGCAAATTTTAGAGTCTTTTGAGAATTGAATAATTTTTAAATTGGAATCATCCAATCTCGACACAATTCAGATTTAAAAGTACCGCATTAAATTCAATATGAAATGCTTTAAATTCAACCAATAATGAATTTTTACTCACAGAGATGAATTTTCAATAACAAAGTTGACTTTTCAAAACAAAAAGTCGAATGTTTTAGAAAACCATTGAGTTTAAAAACAGAAAAGATGAATTTTCCACAAAAAAATTAATTTTCAACCAAGAAAGATGAATTTTCAACCAAATAGTTCAATTTTGATGAAGAACAAATTAATTTTTCACCAGATAGTTCAACTTTCCAGAGAAAGAGACGACTTTTCAATAAAATAGTTGAATTTTCAACGAAATAGTTGGACTTTCAACCAAATTATCAAGTTTTGAAAAAAAAGATTAAACTTCAAATAAAACTCAAAATACATCAATTTTTAATTAAATATTTGAAATTTCAGTTAAAAAAAATTAGTTTTCAGCCAAAAAAAAAAAAAGAATTTTCAACCACATAATTAAATTTTTAACGACAATGATAAATCTTCAACCAAAAAAAATTAATGTTTAACAAAGTATTTTAATTTTCAACGAAGTAGTTGAATCCTCAACCAATAAAGATTAATTTTTAGTCAAACAGTTGTATTTTTAACAAAAAGATGAAATTTCTAACGACGAAGATGAATTTTCAACAAAAAAATTAAATTCTAAACCAAAGTGATGAAACTTTAACCAAAAAAGACGAATTTACAACAACTAAAACAGATGAATTTATTTAAAGAAATTAATTGACAAAAAAAAAAGAATTTTCAACTTTCAATCAAGTAGTGTAATTTTCAACAAAGATAGATGAATTTTCAACCAAACAGTTACATTTTCAGGCCAAAGACAAATTGTCAACAAAATAGTTAAATTTTCAAGCAAAATGATAAATCTTCAACCACAAAAATTCATTTTTAAATAAGTTGTTCAACTTTCAACCAAAAGAGAAGAATTTTCAAAAAACTCGTGAAATTTTTAACTAAAGTGATGGACCTTCAACCAAAAAATTTATTTTTAACAAAGTAATTCAACTTTGTTTGAAAATTCGTGTTTTTTGGCAAAACATTGATCTTCTTGGTGGAAATTCATATTTTTGATTGAAAATTTAACTATTAGCTTAATAAGAAAGTTGAACTAGTTTGTTAAGAATTCATTTTTTTTGTTATCTGAAAACTTCACTGTTGCATTTTTGGTTTCAAATTTATGTTTTACAGGTTGAAATTGTTTTTTATTTGGTACAAAATTCATATATTTTGTTGAAAATTCGTCCATTTGGTTAGAAAATGAATCTTCTTTGTTGAAAATTCATTTTTTGTGCTGAGGATTCAACTATTTAGTTAAAAATTTTATCTTTTTTAGTTGAATTCAACTGGTTGAGAATTCTTTTTTTTTTTGTTCAAAATTAATTTTTTCAACTGAAATTTCACGAGTCCATTTACGGTTCAACAAATATATTAATTAGTTGAAAATTCAACTACTTGGTTGAAACTTCATCTATTTGGTTGAAACTTCATCTATTTGGTTAAAAATTCCACTATTTTGCTGTAGCTTTAATTATTTTGTTGCAAAATTTAACTATTTTTTTTACGTCATCATCTTTTATGGTCGAAAATTAAACTGTTTTGTTAAAAAATTAGTCTTTTTTGATTGAAAATTCATCTTTTATGGTAGAATAGTCATATTTGTTGGTTAAAAATTCATATTCCTTCGTTGAAAATGAACGTTTTTGTTAAAAACTAAGCTTATCGTGTGGAAAATCTATCTTTTCTTGTTGAAAATTCAACTGTCATGTAAAAATTCGTCTTTCTGGCTTGAAAATGCAACTGGTTTTGGTTGAATTTTAATATTTTCTGCTTGAAAATTCAACTATTTCGATAAAGAAACATTTTCAACAAAATAGTGACATTTTCAACAAAAGTGATGAATCTTCAACAAAAAAAAAATAAATTTATAAAAAAGTATTTCAACTTTCAACAAACTAGTTGAATCCTCAACCAATATAGATTAATTTTTATTCAAACAGTTGTATTTTTAACAAAAAGATGAAATTTCTACCGAAGAAGATGAATTTTCAACAATAAAATTATATTTTAAACCAAAGTGATGAATCTTTAACCAAAAAAGATGAATTTACAGCAACTAAAACACATGAATTTATTTTAAAAAAATTAATTGTCAAAAAAAAAGAATTAAAAAAAAATTTCAACTTTCAAGCAAGTAGTGTAATTTTCAACCAAGATAGATGAATTTTCAACCAAGAAAGATAAATTTTTATCCAAACAGTTGAAATTTTTTTGGATTGAAAATTCAACTATTTTTTTTTAAATTCAAGATTTTTCGACTTTAAATTTTAGGAATTTAAAGTGCTTCATATTGTAGGCAATATGGTATCTACATTAATTTTATTTGAAAGAATGTTGGGCCCGGGGTTACGGGTATTCGGGTATCGACCAACACCACAGTATTGGTTGAAAGCGACATCAATTTTTAATCAAATAGTTGAAATTTCAGTTTAAAAAATTAATTTTCAACCAAAAAAAAAGAAAGAATTTAAACCAAATAATCAAATTTTTAACGAAAATGATAAATCTTCAACCAAAAAAATGAATTTTTAACAAGGAAAATCAACTTTCAACCAAATAAGAAACATTTTCAACAAAATAGTGAAATTTTCAACAAAAGTGATGAATCTTCAACTAAAAAAATGAATTTATAACAAAGTATTTCAACTTTCAACCAAGTAGTTGAATCCTCAACCAGTAAAGATTAATTTTCATTCAAACAGTTGTATTTTTAACAAAAAAAATGAAATTTATAACGAAGAAGATGAATTTTCAACAACAAAATTAAATTTTAAACCAAAGTGATGAATCTTTAACCAAAAAAGATGAATTTACAGCAACTAAAAAATATGAATTTATTTAAAAAAAATTAATTGTCAAAAAAAAGATTTTTCAACTTTCAATCAAGTAGTGTAATTTTCAACCAAGATAGATGAATTTTCAACCAAGAAAGATAAATATCCATCCAAATAGTTGAAATTTTTAAGGTTGAAAATTCAACTATTTTTTTTCAAAATTCAACATATTACGACTTTAAATTTTAGAAATTTAAAGTGTTTCATATTGTACTCAATATGGTATTTAAATTAATTTTATTTGAAAGAATGTTGGGCCCGGGGTTCCGGGTATTCGGGTATCGACCAAATGCCCATCACTAATTTTAATAGGTCCGATCAGCTAGCACCTCCACAATGGAATATCAATATTTCATCTATGCCAGAATTTCGGGCTAATTATGGGCTAATTATGGGCTAATTTTGGGCGGTAATGCCGACTTTTGGGCTCTTATATTTTTCTCAAAAAACAAAATTTTGGGTGGAGGTGCTGACTGCCCGAGCAGCTAGCACCTCCAGTAGATAAAAACCTAAAAATTTTAAAATCTAATCATTACAGAATTTAGGGATATTTTCGGCACATTTCAGGGATCACAGCGTAAAAGGAGCTCAAAAAAGGGGAAATAGGGTGGTTTTCGCACCAAAAAGGGGAAAATAGGGGAAAGATTAAACATTTATTTTCATATGTCGAAAAAGAACAAACAACCTTTTCGTAAGAAATGTTACATTTTTAAATAACTTTTCATGATTTTTCAATGATTTCTGCCATTAAAGATTTATTTTTAAAAATTGGATATACTTAGATCGTTGGAAACCCATCCAGAGTGAAATAAACAAGTCCGGGAAAAAATAAAATTAATTAAATACACAATTTTGATATGTTTGACATCGTTCTCATAAATATTTCTTTCCAAGATTTGTCATTTCATCCTTACTATAATTAATACTTTCAATCTAAATTTAAAACAATTGAAATCAGTTAATATCTTCTGTTCTCTTTCTTAAATTTACAATTAAACAATTTTTTTTTATTAAAAAAAAATTTGTCTTATTGAAAACTTTTGGAATATATAAAAAAACATGTTTTTTGGATTGATTCGAACCTGAAATTGAGTCACCTTGAACCAAAGAAACATGTTATTATTTTTTATCCATGGGAAACATTTTTTTCGTGGTGTTTATAACGTTTGAAAATCGCAAAAAAAGATATGAAATCCCAAAAATCCTAATTCACGACAAACATTTTTTTCCGAAAAAGAAAAAGAAAAAAATGTTTCCTTGGTTCAAGCTGAATAAATTTCAGTTTCGACATATTCAACTTTTTTTTAAATGTCTGCATATGACTCAATCCAAAAAAAAACATGTTTTTGCACATTTTCAAAAAAATTGTAACTGAGCAAGAAATTTATTCTTAACTTTCGCAATTTAAAATTTTCAACGAGTAAGATAATTTTTGAACAAAATAGTTGAATTGTTGAATGAAGAACAACAGTTTTAAACCAAAAATCGAATAGTTATATTTTCGTTTCAAAAAATTAATTTTCAATTAAAAAAACTGAATTTTCTCCCAAATTGTTGAATTTTCTACAATGCAGTTGATTTTTCAACACGAAAATATGAACTAATAATTAAGAAGTTAATTTTCAACCAAACATTACAATTGTTAGTTAAAAAACCTACTTTTTAACAAACAAGAAAAAACTTTAACTAAAACGATGAATTTTTAACTAAGAAATGAATTTTTAACAAAGTTGTTAAAAAATCACCAAACTATTGAATTTTCCAGAGAAAATTCAAATTTTCTACAAAACAGTTGAATCTTTAACCCAAAAACACGAATTTTCAACAAGAGTTGAGTTTTCAACCAAAAAAGATTTTTTAGCCAATGACGAAAAAAAGTTGTATTCAAAATGTCGAATTTTAAAGCAAGAAGATTATTTTTCTACAAAAAAGGACGAATTTTTAACAGATTACATACATTTTTAACCAAATATTTCAATTTTCAAAATAAAAAAGATCAACTTTGACCCAAAAATGGAATTGCTACATTTTCATTTCAAGAAACTAATTTTCAAATGAAAAAACCAATTTTCTACCTATTTCTTGAATTTTCGTGCCAAAAAAAGTACTTTCTATAAGATACTCGAATTTTTAACTCAAAAATATAAGCTTTCAATACAAAAAATAATTTTCAATCAAAAATTGCAATTTTCAGTTTGAAAAAGTGCATTTTTAACAAATTAGTTTGATTTTCAACCAAAAAGACAGCTTTTCAACAAAATAAATATTTTTTCAACCAAATAGAAACATTTTTAACCAACTTTCTGCCAAAAAATATAACTTTTGAACGAAATTTGAACATGCAACCAAATAGTTGAATTTCCAACTAAAAAAGATCAATTTTCAAACACAAATGGAATAGTTCAATTGTGAGTTTAAAACAATTAATTTTCAACCAAAAAAAGTTTCAACAATAGTCAAATTTTCAAGTAAAAATTTGTTTAAGAGAATTTATTTTTAATGGTCTGAACTTGGAACGTGTACCTTATTTATTGATAAATAATTTATTTAAGTGCTATAATTGCTTTAATTATTATTCAATAATGGGTACAATTTCAAATATCGTATATTTAAAGAGAAAAGGGAAAAAGGGGGAAGTTTTTTGAGAATAGGGGAAAAAAGGGGAATTTCAAGAAAAAAGGGGAAACTAAGAAAAACAGGGGAAGACTGTGCACCCTGTTATTTTTAACAACAATTATCTCGTAAACCGTAAGAGATAGGTAAAAATGGATGTCATTTTTGAGTTTTAAGTACCGCACATACTACACTATAATATGATATCTGTATCATAAACTGACATCGATTTTGACCTATCACTTACGGTTTACGCGATATTTATTGATAATAATAACAATAACGTTAATTTATGTTTGGAACGTTCCCAAGCGGCGGACATTTTACACGTTCCGGGAACGTTCATGGAACGTCCCGTGCTATTAGGGTAGTTTGTTTTGTCCAAAAATTATTTGTCAAAATTGAGGGTTGGTTGTCAGTGACAGAAGTTGTTTTTTCGAAATTTCTTTTTGGGTATTTTAAGAGCCCGAAATTCTGGAATGATTAGATTTAAAAATTTTAAGGTTTTTATCTACTGGAGGTGCTAGCTGCTCGGGCAGTCAGCACATCCACCCAAAATTTTGTTTTTTGAGAAAAATACAAGAGCCCAAAAATCGGCAATACCGCCCAAGATTAGCCCGAATTTCTAGAGTAGTTTGTTTTGTCCGAACATTATTTTTCAAAATTGAGGGTTGATTGTCAGTGAGAGAAGTTGTTTTTTCGAAATTTGTTTTTGGGTATTTCAAGAGCCCGAAATTCTGGAATGATTGGATTTTAAAATTGTAAGGTTTTTATCTGCTGGAGGTGCTAGCTGCTCGGGCAGTCAGCACCTCCACCCAAAATTTTGTTTTTTGAGAAAAATACAAGAGCCCGAAAATCGGCATTACCGCCCAAAATTAGCCCAAAATTCTGGCATGAAAGAAATATTGATATTCCGTTCTGGAGGTGCTAGCTGATCGGACCTAATTTTAATTAAAATTAAGTTTTCGGGCACAATTGCAGCTTAGCATTCGGCTTTATTTGTAGTCTAATTTTGACGACAAGTTGAATATACTGAATCCTGAATAGTGAAGATTGAACAATACCTCCTATGCTGGAATTGTAGGCAACTCCAACACCACAGTATTGGTTGAAAGCGACGGCAGCGACTTCACCAGCGCATCTAGTGCCGTGCTTGTTGTCGCCATTGTCCCTGGGCATCGGATCATCGTCATTGTCGTTAATGTCAGTACTAGCCTCGTGATCGTAATTTAAGGCAAGATCGGGATGGTTGGTCTGGATTCCATCGTCCAAAATTGACACCACGACACCTTTTCCAGTGTATCCCTTCTGCCAAGCTGGCCCAAGATTCATGTCAAAACCATCCTTTGCTCCACCGTTCTGAAAAAAGAACAACAACTTTAATAAAAATACAATTCTGGATATCAACTCTGCATCTCCGGCTTGATTATTAATTGCTTATTAATTTGCTGAATATTAATCAAATGCTGTGGTAGATACCGTGAATGTTGATGCAAATAAAAATAAAAATTTTGAGAATTAAAAAAAACGTACCGACTGCGAGATGCGAACCTGCGAACGCAGACTGTATGACCAATGAGTGAGACGCGCAGCTCTCCTACTCGAATTTTTCTAAATCAGTTTCTCGAAATCAAAAAATTCCCCGCATTATGACTTTTACGAATTGATGTTCGAGTGAAAAAAAATGAACGTGTGACAGTTCCATTGTTAAAAACACTGCAGATTAAAAATATTTCAAAGGGAAATATTTCTATTTGACAAGAAATATCCAACATTAGAATTGCAAGGCCTTGCACAATTCTGCATACCCGGAACGTTTTCACTAATTAATATAAGCTTTTTGTATATTTTTAACTAAAAATAATTATCAATTGTTTATTAATTTTCTAAAAATTAAGAAAAAAAGTACAGACAGCGAGATGCGAATCAACGATCCAGAGAGGGGCGATTGCCCCCCTCCCCAGATTTATGAAACCAAATTTAAAATTTGAAAATTAGTTTTTTTGAAATTTTAAACCACGAACCCTGATTTTTCAGGCTTTGTATTTTTGAACCCCTCTTTCTCAATCAAAAACAGATGAATTGAATAAAAAAATACGAATTTCAAAAAAATGCTTGAATCCCCAAAAAATAAACAAAAATTTCATCCAAAATGTAGAATTTTTAAGTCAAAGAGACTAGCTTACTACAAAACAATTGAATTTTCAATAAAAAAAAGATGAATTTTCAATAAAGATTAATTTAATACTAATAAAAGACGAATTCTCCACAAAACACATAAATTTTTATCCAAATAGTTGAATTTTCAACCAAGAAGATTACTTTTTACCAAAAAGTCGAATTTTTAACTAAATACGTAAATTTCTAACCAAATAGTTGAATTTTCAACCCCGAAGATTAATTTTTTACCAAAAAATAAGAATTTTCAACAAATTACATAAATTTTCAACCAAATAGTTGATTTTTTAAACTAAAAAGATGAATTTTCAAAAAAGTAAATGAATTTAAAAAAAATTAATTGTCAACCAAACTGTTCAATTTTGAAGACAAATAGACGAATTTTCTACACAAAATACTTATATTTTTATCCCGAAAATCAGAAGTTTTGAAAAAAAGTCAATTTTCAATCAAATGGTTAAATTTTAAGTTAAAAAATTATTTTTCAACCCAAAAAAGAGGTTTTTAACAAAATGCATACATTTTTAATCAAATAGTTGAATTTTCAACCAAGAAGATTAATTTTATACCAAAAAGGACGATTTTTCAACCAAATAGTTGAATTTCTAAATTTAAAAAAATGTAACGAAAAATGAAATAGTTACACTTTCATCAGATAATAATTAATTTTCAATAAAAAAAAAAGAATCTTCTTTAAAACAGTTTAATTTTCAGACCAAAAATAATAAATTTCAACAGAAAAGTTAATTTTCAACCAAATAGTTTAATTTTCAATTAAAAAAATTATTTTTTACCACAAAAAAAGGAAGTTTTAACAAATTAGTCAAATTTTCTATGAAAAAGACGAATTTTATGCTCAAATTATGAATCTTCAACCAAAAAAAAAAGGATTTTTTAAGAAATTAGTTCAAAAAATATTTTAATTATATATAAAAAAACAATTGAATTTAACGGAAAATACGATTTTTCAATAAAATACTTGAATCCTGAACTAAAATACATTAATTTTCAACCCAAAAAATTTATTTTCTACAGAAAATGACGAATTTGCAAAAAAACGCATAAATTATTTTTAACCAAATAGTTGAAATTTTTATCTAAAAAAAAACTTTTTATCCTAAAATGGAATAGCTCAATTTTCATTGAAAATTTTTTTTTTATTTAGAAAAGCGAATTTTCTACGAAGCAGTTGAATTTTATACCAACTTCTTGAATTTTTAGGTCAAAAGAACGAATTTTCAACAAACAGTTGAATTTTCGACTCGAAAACATGAATTTTTAACAAAAAAATTGACTTTTCTACCAAATGGTAGAATTTTCTACGAAGCTGTTGGATTTTCAACCGAACAGTGAAATTTTCAACTAAAATTATGAATCTTCAACCAAAAAAAAATAATTTGTAATAAAGTAGTTGAACTTTCAAACAAGTTGTTGAATTTTCAATTAAAAAAGATGAATTTTTAACCAAAAATATACGCTTTGTAAGACAGTATAGAAAAATGCCCCCCCCCCCCCCTATCGCACCAAGTATGCATTTGCCGTCACGTTTTTTATGAATGTGAACACTATAATTGAAAAATATAGATGAAGTGGAATTTATCGCCCTATTTTATTTAATTTGAAAACTTATTTTGAATAATTGGGGAGCCCCTCCCCCCCCAGTCACTTTCACAGACGTTCGATGAAGAAAATAATTCACAATAGAATTAAAGTTCTAGTGAAAAAATGAACGTTTGACAGTTCCCTTGTTAAAAAAGTGCAGATTAAAAATATTTCAAAGGGAAATATTTTTATGACGAGAAATATTCAATGTTAGAATTTGAACGCCTCGCGTGTAATCGGAAATTATTCTAGCGCGGTATTATCAATAATTTGAAGAAAAAAAATTAATAGCCAGATTTCAGTAACGAAATTTTATGAACGGAATTTATTTTCCTGCGACGAAAGAATTTCCAATGAATCCGGTGAAATTTCGGTGCCACTCCAGTACTCTCGATAATTGAGAAATTCCAAAAGTATTAAAACCGCCGAATCGAAAATATCAATATTAAAGGGTGGGTAAAACATCTTTGCAATTGGAAATATTTTTGTCCGACGAAAAAAAAAATCGATTAATATGCATCTAGAAACCTTGCTTTTCCTACATTACTTTTCGAATGTTATACAAATTTTTTGGAAGATTAGAAACTTTCAATATTGTCCAATTTCAAAACAGTAGCTTCGAAGATTTGAGCAAATTAAAATTCGAAGTCTTTCAAACTTTTAAGTAAATAATATATAATCGACAATGTAATAAACAATAAGTAAATAAATCATTTAGGTTAATAATAAACTTTTAAGTAAAATTAATGTTAATACTATATTAAATTCAATTCAAAACGCTTCAAATTTCGAACATTTCAAGTCAAAATATTGAATTTTCAACTTAAACCAGATACATTTTCGATAAAAATGGAATAGATAACTTTTAAGAATAAAAAAATTAATTTTCAATCATAAAAAAACAAACTTTTCAACCAAATAGTTACATTTTGAAACAAAGTGATAAATTTTTAACGAAAATGATGAATTTTTAATTGGAATAGTTGAATTTTAAACCAAAAAGATTAATTTCCAACTAAAATGCTAAATCTATAACTGGAATAGTTGAATTTTTAACGAAAAAGATGAATTTTCAACCAAGAAGATTAATTCTGTACCAAAAAGACAAATTTTAAACAAAATACGTAAATTTGTAACCAAATAGTTGATTTTTAAACTAGAAAAGATCAATTTTAAATCAAAAATGGAATAGTTAAATTTACAGATAAAAAAAGTAATTTTTAACCAAAAAAAAACGAATCTTCAAAAAAAAAGTTGAAATTTCCACCAAAGTGATAAATTTTCAACTAAAATGATAAAACCTCAACGATAATAATTGAATTTCAAACCAAAAAAATAAGTTTTCAACAAAAATGATGAATCTTTAAATGGAATAGTTGAATTTTTAAATAAAAAAGATACATTTTCAACCAGAAATTGAATAGTTTAATTTTCAGTTAAAAAATTATTGTTTAACCATAAAAACCACAAATTTTTTAACAACATAGTTATATTTTCAACCAAAGAGATGCATTTTTAACAACAAAGAATACATTTTTACTAAAGATTTTAATTTTCTACCAAGTATATGAATTTTCAGCCAAAAAAGATGAATTCTCAACAAAAATCTAGTGGTTCATATTTCTAACAAAGAAGACCTCAATTTTAAATAAAAAGCAGTTAAATTCAATGAAAGAGACTAATTTTCAACCAGAGCTAAATTTTTAACTAAGAAAGATTTTTCAGTCAAGAGAGAAAAAGAATGTCAGTCAAACTACTGAATTTCAAACTTAAATGATAAATCTTCAACTGGCATAGATAAATTTAAATAAAAATATACATTTTCAACCAAACAGACGAATTTTCAACAAAATACATGAATTTTTAACTAAAAAAGATCAATTTTCTACAAAAAGTTGAATAGTTTTTTCAGTAAAAAAACTAAAATTTTACAAAAAGTATTTTCAACAAAATAGTTAAATTTTCAACAACAAAATACGAATTCTCAACAAGATAGATGAATTTTTCACGAAAAAAAGACGGATTTTCAACAAAAATGGAATAGTTAAATTTTAAGCTAAAGAAATTACTTTTCAACAAAAAAAAACACATTTTACAACAAAATAGTTAAATTTTCAAACAAGGTGATGAATTTTCGACTAAAATGGTAAAGCTTCAACTGGAATAGTTGAATTTAAAACCAAAAAAAAAGATACACTTTTAACCAAAATGATGAATCTTGAATTGAAATAGTTGAATTTTTAATTAAAAAATATTAATTTTCAACCAAGAAGATTAACTCTCAACAAAAAATGTAGCAGTTCATATTTCAATCAAAGACGAATTTAATTTTAAATTAAAAACATTGGTATTCAACCAAGAAGACAAATTTTCAACTGAGAAAAATTTTTCAGGCAAAATACATGCATTTTAAACCAAATAGTTGAATTTTCTGGAATAGTTAAATTTACATAAAAAGATACCTTTTTGAACCAAGAAGATTAATTTCTACGAAACAGACGAATTTTCAACAAATAACATGAATTTTTAACTGAAAAAGATCAATTTTCTAATAAAAGTTAAATAGTTTTTCCAGTAAAAAAAATTGAAATTTTACAAAAAGAATTTTCAACAAAATAGTTAAATTTTCAACAAAAAAATACAAATTCTTAAGAAGACAGATGAATTTTTTCACGAAAAAAGACAAATTTTCAACAAAAATGTAATAGTTAAATTTTATGCTAAATAAATTACTTTTTAACGAAAAAATTCAACAAATTTTACAATAAAATAGTTACATTTTTAAACAAGGTGATGAATTTTCGACTAAAATGGTCAATCTTCAACTGGAATAGTTGAATTAAAAAAAAAGATACACTTTTAAACAAAATGATGAAGCCTGAATTGAAATAGTTGAATTTTTAATTAAAAAAGATTAATTTTCAAATAGAACGCTAAATCTTGAACTGAAATAGTTGAATTTTTAACCAAAAAGATGAATTTTCAACCAAGAAGATTAACTCTCAACAAAAAATGTAGCAGTTCATATTTCAATCAAAGAAGATTTTAATTTTAAATCAAAAAAAGTTGTATTCAACCAAGAAGACAAATTTTCAAGTTGAATTTTCAACTGAGAAAAATTTGTCAGGCAAGAGAGAAAAAAAAACGTTAAACAAACTTTCAAATTTTCAAGCAAAAATATGAATTTTCAACCAAGTAGATTAATTTTCCACCAAAAGGTATGAATTTTCAACCAAATAGTTGAATTTTCAGTAAAAGGAATAAACTTTCAACCAAAAATAGACTAGTTAAATTTTCAGCTGGAAATTAATTTCCAACCAAAAAAAAGCACGAATTTTCAACTAAATAGGTCAATCTAGTGAAACAAAGCTACTTTTAAAAATGAAAAAACATTGTTATTTAATTTTATATTACAATTTAAATAAAAAATACGAATGCGCTCAAAAAATTCCTTAACACTAAAAAAAATATACTGACATTTTCAGGGTTTTCCAGGTTTATAAAAATTCCCTGACAATTATTTTATTTATTTTAATTTCAATTAATAACACATTCAATATTATAATTTCTCTAAATAAATTTAAAGAGGACACCCTGATATTTAATTGGAAAAAACACTTTTTTTTGACCCAATAACTAACATATAAGGAAATTTTTACATTCTTTAGTTGTTAATATTTACATAATTTAAACGAAATTCAATTTCATACGGAGTGAAGTAAAAATAATTGACAGATAGGATATTATTTAAAAAAATAAGCTTAATAAAATGCTCTAATAAAACAATTTATTCCTCCAAACACAAGCGTACATTATTCCAGTGACATATTGTCCACTTTTTGATTTTCACCCATATAGTTATCAACAAGGTTATCAACTCGAAGAAATTTATTAAAATTGTTCTGAAAGATAGGGTCTAAAAGAAGAAAGATACTGTCTGGAATAACGAAATATAGTTGGTTGGGATGTTTTTTGTCAAATATAAATCCTACAAGAGGCCCTCGAGAATCTCTTACTCGGTAGCTACTTATACAAGCGTAGAACCCCATATAAAAATGCTTTTAAATTATTTTTTCGGTGAAACTTAGCCACACACCGGTATATTAGAGATCGTATATTACGGCACGCAGATGGCGGATAACACGATATTTCATGAGAATAATCGAGAAACGTGGTACGAAACATAATACTGCAAAAATTGCCCAACCCTGAGGAGGGAGTTTTTGATTAAATATATTCCCTTTTATACACGCTCTCGCCTTTTCCAGATGAAAAAGTTTGACTTTATTGCACGACTTAAATCGACCTGTTTTGTATCAGACCTCGAAATCACTTCAGAGATCAAGAATAGTGTAAATAGTGTGAAAAATTTGAAAAAAGTGTCAAAATAGTGTCAAAAACGTGGCATAAAATTTGCAAGTATTAAACTTATGTCTAGTCCGAATTTAAAAGTGCATAGTCTGAAATAAAAAAATGTGCAATAGAAAATTAATTTTATTTTTAAGAAACATTTCCAGTTTTCTAGCCTAACATTTTAAAAGTACAGTGAACTCTTGCCTATTCCAAGGGCCGCGAAACGTAAAAATTTGGGTATTTCAAGGCTGGAGGGGCCCCCACCTCTACCGCAAGTCGTGGAGTGATTTTTTCAAGCGACGTTCATTGGTTGTCCCGGCCTTGTATCGATGCGCGCGCTGCGAGCATGTGTACGCATTTACGCATCAGGCATGTCAGTGTTATCAAGTGTTTTTGTTGACGTATGATGTGACAAATATAATATTAACTTAAATATTTCGCGTAAGTCATAAATGTCTGAATAGTAACATTTTTCAAGTGTTGAATGCATTTGGGCAATTCTGTTTTATCCTTTTATCGGTTGAAGACCTTTCAGTTTCACGAAAAACAATCAACTATCCGAAATTTGAGATTTGAGTACCCGATTCTGACCAAATCGGTCTGATACACTAAACTCAAATTTTGGATATTTTATTTTATTTCGTGACACTGAAAGGTCGTCAATCGACAAAGGAATGGAACGTGACTGAGAAAATACATTCTACACTTGACAAATATTAGTGTCGTACATTTATGACTTCCTTTTACGTTCAGAATATTTTCTCCAGAAACTCGTATGCATTCCCATGACGTCATGCTAAAATACTCAGTTAAAACCAACGAGGACTTCCCGCTCTTCGGGCCTCTTTTTAATTGGTTAGCCACTGATTGTCTACTATTAACTTTTTGGGTAAGAAATCATTTTTTTTACAAATTTTATTATTTGGTTCAAAATTAAATTATTAGGTTGAATATTCGACAATTTCGTTAAAAAGTTACACTTCTTGGTTGAAAATTCAACAATTTCATTGAATTTTTTTTCTATCTAGACTAACAAATTTTTGTTTGGTTGAAACTTCCAACTACTTTGTTGGACATTCATCGTTTTTTGTTTGAAAATTCATATCTTTCGGTAGAAATTTCACCTTTTTGGTTAAAAATGCAACTGTCTGGTTAAAAAATAATCTGACTCGGTTGAAAATTAACTTTTTTGATGATTTTTTTGTGTGTAAAATCCAACTATTTTTTATTTTTTTTTTTTTAAATCATTTTTTTTTGTTGAAACATCAACTATTAGATGTTTCGTGGAAAATTCGTCTCCTCAAGTTGAAATTTCAACTACATGATTGAAAGTTGAACTACTTTCTTAAAAGTTCATTTTTTCGTTTGAAGAGTCATAACTTTAATGACAATTTTTTTCTTTTCAAAAATTAATTTCTTCATTTGAAAACTGAACCATTTTATGTAAAAATGCAACAGTTTGGTTGAAAATTAATCTGTTTTGGTTGAGGATTAAACTACTTTGTTGAAAATTCATCCTTTCCGGTTAAATTCAACTTTTTTATTTAAAATCAACCAATTTCCTATGAAGAATATTAACATAACCATTTATTATTAAAAATACCAATAAATTCACACGAAAAACACTAACATGATCCAAAATTGTTCAAAGATTTTAAATCTTCTTAAAATTATAATTTTTTTTAAATCGATCGATGTTCAACGCAAACTTAATCTAAAATTGTTAAAAATTATCAATCTTTTTTAAAATTAAATGATTTTTTTTCAAAAAATTTAATTTCCAACGAAAAACACTAACACAGTCAGAAACTGCTCAAGCTTGTAAATTGTATTATTTTAAACAAAAAACATTGGATCTAAAATTAATGATATTTTGTTTAAAAATACCATTTTTAGGCGAAACACATCAATATAACCTAAAGTTGTTGAAAATTGTAAATATTCTTTATAATCTAATAATTTTTTATTAAAAATTTCAATAATTTTCGACGAAAAACACTAACATAACAGAAATTGGTTCAGAATTGTAAATCTTCTTCAAAATCTTTTATGATAATGATTTTTGTTTTAAAATACCAATTTTTTGTGTAGAACGCTAACATAACCTAAAATTCTTTAAAAAATTATGGATCATTAAAGTCTAATGCTTTTTGTTTAAAATAACCAATTTCCTGTTAATCATGTTAATATAGCCTAAAACTGTTCAAAAATTTCAAACCTTGTTCGAACTATAATGATATTTGTTTTAAAATAAGAATGTTTGGTGTAGAACGCTAACATAACCTAAAATTATAAAACATGTGAATCTTCCTTGAAATATAATTTTCTTTTTATTAAAAAAATCAATTTCAAACTAAAAATACTAACATAATCCAAAATTTAAAAAAAAATATAAATCGTGTTCAAATTAAAATGGTTCTTATGGTTCTTATTTTAAAATGTTCATTTTTGTTGTAAAACGCTAACATAACCTAAAATTGTTCAAATTGATAATCGTCTTTGAAATCCAGATTTAAAAATTAAAAATACCAATTTCTAACGAAAAACACTAACATAATCCAAACTTGTTAGAAGATTCTAAATCGTGTTCAAATTATGATGATTTTCATTTTAAAATACCGCTAACTTATAATATGGTAACGTAAGCTAAAATTGTTTAAAAAATTGCGAACCTTTAAAATATAATGATTTTTGTTTTTAAAAAACCAAATTCCTGTGAAAACCGTGAATATACCATGAAACTGTTAATAATTACAAATCTTGTTCCAACTATAATGATATTTATTTTAAAATATCAATTTTTAGGAATCTATATTATCACCGGAGATGGTAACGATCAATCAGAAGAGAAATCTTTTCACACACTGTGGAAATGGAAATCAACAATATCGATCAAAGTTATCTCCTCTGATACAGAAAATCTTTAACTTCTTTTCAGACTAGATGGAGCTATAAATACAAAATTTTTTTAATCAAATTCATTCAGAAAAAAGATCCTCTCCTTTCGCTACGCTAGGATTCGAACGCCAGGTCAACTGATGGCCGGTCAGGTGCTCTACCACTAAGCTACTAGGGAGCTTGGAAGAAGAATTCTTTTTCTGGAATACGCTTTCTTTTGCAAGATCTTATGTTTTGATACAAGTCAATTTTACTAGGAATCTGTATTATGATTGGAGATGGTAAAGATCAATCAGAAGATGAATCTTTTCACACACTGTGAACATGGAAATCTACAATATCGACCAAAGTTATCTCCTCTAATACAGAAAATCTTTAACGTCTTTTCAGACTAGATGGAGCTATAAATTAAAATTTTTTAATTCCTAGTAAAATTGACTTGTATTAAAACATAACATGTTGCAAAAGAAAGAGTATTTCAGAAAAAGGATTCTTCTTCCGATCTCTCTAGTAGCTTAGTGATAGAGCACCTGAGCGGCAATCAGTTGACCTGGTGTTCGAATCCCAGCGGAGCGAAAGGAGAAGATCTTTTTTCTGAATAAATTTGATTTTAAAAATATCTATTTTTGTTGTAAAGCACCAAACGTAACCTAAAATTGTTTACAAATTATGAAACTTAAAAGTCTAATGATTTTTGTTTAAAAAACGATAAACGTTATTTGTAAAATGCTAAATGATGTATACCATGTCAAATGCTAAAATAACCTAAAATTGTTGAAGATGGGGTATCTTGATGACGATTTTTGTTTCAAAATACTAATTTCCAATAAATAAAACTAACACAATCTAAAATTATCTTGAATTTTAAGTCCTCTTCGAAACTTTATGTTTTTATATTGAAATTCTTTTTTTAAACAAATACTATTTTCAATTCGCAAAAGTTTTTATATAATTTTTCTTAATAAAAGGGACTATTCAAAAATTTAATTTTCAAAATTCAAAATTTATGAAATAAAATAACTTCGAATAATGAAAAGTAAATTAGGTTATCAACAAGATGATTATAAGATTTTTGAGAGATATTGTTACATAACTTTTTTATATAGGATTTCTTTTCAATTTTTAATTTCAACAATATATTTTTTTATTATTTAAGATTCTATTTTGTTAAATTGCCTTCTGGAATCCAAACACAATTTCTCCAAATTGATATTTCTAAAAAATAATTTTTTTAGAATTTTCAAGCTGTCTCAAATTCAGTATTCGAAATCAATTTTAAATTTTAAATTGAAGAAGGTCCAAAACCTTTTTAATATCCCGCATTTAAATCACGATCTCACTTCAAAATTCCGGTTCGAAAATCCCTCTCGTAGCAGAAAATTCGATTTGACCCTTTCCAATAAAATTTCCTCACCTTCCTCTTCCTTTTTCCTCCTTTTATTTTCTCGACCTCAACTTTTCAATGGACTCATCTCTCATTCTCCTATCATTCTACTTTGCCTATTTCCACCTCGGTTTTCACGACTCGTAAAAAGGGGTAAAAAATATTGAAGATAAAAAAAGGAGAGGATAAGAAAGGGAAAAAGCACGCAGCCGGGGCACATTGTACTATTGCACAATGCGGTCCATTGTCTCTTTCAACGATGCATGCGGTCGACCACAATTGTACAAAGGCGAAAAGTATCTCACATCCTGGGGTAGATATCGACTGGGGAGAGTTTACAGCGACAAAAGTAACATAAACCTTCAATGAAAAAGAACATTGTGCCTTTCAGCTTATGACTAATAAGGTCCTAAGTTGAAAGAAATCTTCCCTTTTTTAGTTGCTTCCTTTAATTTTCTTTTGCAAACATTTGCGCGGATTCGTCTGAACATTTGGTCAGAGAAGTGGAAAACTGCAGAAAACCAAAACTCCTGAGCACAGCCGGTTACTGACAGACCAGTTTGGATGTACGCATTCGATAGCATCGAGTGGTTCACATTCATCCTCGGAATCAAACCTCCCGCAAAACACGACTAAGCGAAAACCACGGAGGTCACCCATCCGAGCGCTAGCCGCGGCCACCAGTGCTTAACATTCGAGATCTCGACGAATCAAGAATCACCACCTTGCTACTGCCGTCGCTTAAGCACACTTTGTGTAGTCTGGATTTAAAAGTATTCCAGGTCCGGAATTAGAAAAACAATGGAGAATTAACCTTATTTTCTAAATAAAATTATAATTTTTCTAACATAATACTCGAAGAGTATTAAAAATGAACTTTAATGATTATTTAAACTATTATTCATTAGTCTATAAATTTTAAGAATTGTTATTCAATTCAAGCAGGCTTCACAGTATTTCCCTATTTGCTTTTTTTCCCCTTTTTGTCGTTTTCCATTTAAACGCGAACTGAATAATTTAATAGAGCTCAACAAGAAAATAAAACTATTTTTTGTCCTAAATCGTTTTGGTTTAATAGTCTACTATTATGTTTTGTTAAAAAACTGTGTTTTGTTAAAAAGTTGCCTTTTTGTTTTGAAAATTCAACTATTTGGTTGAAAATTGACTTTTTTATTAAAAATTTAACAATTTTTTTAATTTTTTTTTCTTTCTTGACTGAAAACTGTTTCTTGGTTGAAAATGTAACTCTTTTGTTAAAAATTCATCTCTTTGGGTAGAAATTTGATCTTTTTTTTTTTAAATGCAACTGCTTTCTTGCAAATTTAATTGCTTTAATGAAAATTCAACAATTTTATTAACAGGGTGGCGATTCGGCGGACGATTTCAAATTCCCGGTCATTTCCCGGTTTTCCCCGGTCAAGTTTTTCAATTTTCCCGGTCAACTCAAAGTAACATATTTATATTTGCCGCAAAACGCAAACATTTATTTTAATTCATGACGTTCGTTCTAAACATCTTTTAACACAACAGAGCAAAACGTTGCAAAATAAATGAATTTTGAAAAAAATACTTAAATTTTCCACTAAAAAATATCAATTTTTTACAAAAAAATGGAATAGTTAAGCTTTCAGTTGAAAAAATTAATTTTCAACAAAAAAAAAGGATTTTCAATAAAATAGTTCAATTTTCAACCAAAGTGATGAATTTTCAAATCAAATTATGAATCTTTATCTGGAATAGTTAAATTTTAAACCAAAAAGATAAATTTTCAACTAAAATGATGAATATTTAACTGGAACACTCGAATTTTCAACCAAAAATACGAATTTTTAAAGAAGATTACATTTTAAATAAAAAGATTAATTTTCTACCCAAAAATACAATTTTTCAACCAAATACATTAACTTTTAAAGAAAGGTTTGAAGTTTTAATAAAAGAACACAAATTTTCAACCAAATAATTAAATTTTGAACTGAAGAAATAATAATTTTCAATCGAAAATGGAATAGTAACATTTTTAGTTTAAAAAATTATTTGTAAACCAAACAAGAGTTTTCAACTAAAACAATGAATCTTTAACTGAATTGTTCAATTTTCAAACCAAAAAATTAATTTTTACTAAAAAAAGATAAATTGTCAACCAAAACTTTAATAATTAAATTTCAAGTTAAAAAAATTAATGTTTCACCAAACAGATGAATTTTCAACAACAGCTATGGAATTTTCAATTGGAATAAGTTCAATTTTCAGTTAAAAAAATTAGTTTCAACAAAAAAAAACTTACTTTTAACAACAACAAAAACTAACTTTCAAAATAATAGCTACATTTTCAAACAAAATGATGAATTTTCAAATAAAATTGTAAATGTATAACTGCAATAGTTGAATTTCAAACCAGAAAGATGAATTTTTAACTG
>CAKNYM010053564.1:475124-512527 GCA_932195095.1 Andricus curvator | reverse complement strand
GAATGGAACAGTTAAATTTTCGTTTAAAGAAATTAATTTTCAACCAAACTGGTAAATTTTCAAATAAAATGATGAATCTTCAACTGAAATGATGAATCTTTAACTGGAATAGTTTAATTTTATGCCAAAAAGATGAATTGTCAACCATAAAGTTTAATTGTCTACAAAAATAGATGAATTTTCCACAAAGTACATACATTTTCAAACAAATAGTTTAATTATTAAATGAAAAATATCAATTTTCAACCAAATAGTTGAAGTTTCATCAAAAAAAGATACATTAATTTTAAAAAAAAGTTTAACTTTTAACCCAGTAGTTGAATTTCTAAATAAAAAACGATGAATTCGCAACGAACAATGTAAAAAAAATTTCTATTATAATTCAGAAATATTTCTTCTTTGAAATTCTACTTCTACTCTGAAAACTCCTTGAAGTAATTTTATTACCTAAAATTTAGAAGAGGGAACTTTCAAATCGTGACGAATTCTGACTTGGAAGAGGGATTTTTAAAAATTCCTTTTTTCTCAATCCGAATTATATTTCCTTTAAAAAATTCCCATTCCATGTAAAACATTCCCTGTTCCAAGTGAAATTATATTTCTTGAATTTTGCTACGATCAGAAGTAAATTCCCGGTTTTTAAATTAAATTCCCGGTCATTTCCCGTTTTTTTCCCGGTCAATAAAATTCCAGGTCATTTCCCGGTCTTTCCCGGTTTCCCGGTCAAGTCGCCACCCTGATTAATAAGTTTTCATTTTTTGGCTTAAAAATTAAACTATTTATCTTTTTTAGTTAAAAATTCAAATACTTCAAAGTTGAACTACTTTCTTAAAAATTAATTTTTTTTGTCCAAAATTCATTATTTTAGTTGAAAATTGATCACTTTTGGTAAAAAATTTAACTATTTTGTTGAAAATGCATTCTTTTTTTGGTTCAATTCAAATGTTATTGATCCGAAAATTTTAAATATTTTTTGGCTGAAACATCAACTATTACATTTTTCATTGGGAATTTATCTTTTTTAGCTGAAAATTCAATATCTCCTTTGTTAACAGTTGAATTAATTTGTTAACAATTATTCTTTTGTTAATAAAAATTAAATTTTTAACCAAAAATTAAAATATTCCAATTTTGGTGGAAAATTGATCTTTTTTAGATAAAAATTTGTCTTCTTGGTTTGCAAATTTTAGTCGAAATTTCATTTTTTTTGTTGCTGAAATGCAACTGTTTGATTACAATATTAATGGGTTTGCTTGAGGATTTTACTATTATGCTGAAAATTTGTTCTTTTTTTGATTGAAAATTACTTTTTTGTACTGAAAATTTATCTATTTGATTTTTGGTTAAAAAATATTTTTTATTTTAAAATTAAACCATTGAAATAAAATGTAATTTATTCCTTAAAGTTCTCTAGAAATTCGTTAAAATCCTTGGATATGAACTAAATTAAAATTATTAATTAAATTTCTCTTTAAAAAACGTTTAAATAAATTTCACGAGCTTCCTAGATTTTTATTGTCTACCAATCAAAACATAAAACTATTCAAAAATCCATAACAATAAATATTTAAATATAAGGAGTTATACCATTTTTTTAAACAAAATCTCTTGAAATTCCTTGTAATTTTTTTTAATGACTTGAAATTGTTGAAATCCCGCGAAATAAAACTTAATTTACTCCCTAAAATTTTCTAGAAATTCATTAAAATCCCTTAAACCCGTGAAATCTTTGGAAATCGAAAAAATCCACTAAAATATGTAGAAATCATTTGCAATTCCATTAAAAAATTAAATTGAAATTATTAATTAAATTTCTCTAGAAAACACCTTGTGATGTAATATACTTTAATATCTACATGCTGAGAATTACGATTAAACTGCTTAATCTGTTATAAAAAATATTTTTGGTAATCTTTGAAAATTTTGAAAAACCTACAATTTTTTTAATTTTCATTAAATTAAAAAATTTAACAATTTTTAAATTAGGATTGTAAAATGAAATCGTTTAAAATTATTGTTTCAAATTTGTAGAATATGTTATGTTCGTTCATATGTTAAAATTAGTTTGTTTTTTTCATTCAATTCAAAGTCGAACAATTCCAACTTTTTTGTTTTTACGTATATAAGGAAATTGAAATTAATATAATTTTAAACTTCATTTTTTTAAATCAAACAACTACCGAATCAAAACTCAAAAAATTATTATTTCGAAAATCACATTTCAATTTGTAATCCCTTATTTTCCAAATTATCTTTTGTCTCTGAGCCAATCCTTATTATTTATTTTGCAAATTAAATGTCAGGTAAAAATATGTGATTAAACGGCTCCAAACAATAATTCAAAATTACTAGAAATTCTTTTATCTTAAACAACTTTTTATGTCGCTTTTTTACTATCTTACTTCAATTATAGACATTTATTAAAACCCGTGATTTCTTTCAATCCGAAATCCCTCAAATCCCTAATCCCAAGCATAAAGACATGATCTGATTCAATTACCTCTTCATATTGAAGATTGCGAAAAGTTGATTCCTTTTTCAAAAGAAAATCAATTTTTTATGGTTTATACATTTCTATCTAGGAGTATCAGTTTTCGAAAAAATAGGAAAAACCCAATTTAATCATTTTTGGCATGCTAAATAATTATGCTGCTATTTGGTGATTTTATACCCAAGTTTTTGAACGTAAGATATTTCATATTTTGTATAAATAAAGGAATTTTAATTTAATGAATGAAGGATGTTTAATTAATTTTTTTTTGTAATTTTGTATTAGGGCAGTTTTAAGTTTTGAAAAGCTTATTTAGGGATTTTAAATAATTTACATGAATATATATTGAAAAAATTGTTTAAACAATATAAAATCTATCCTACGACTATAAAAAATAAATAATTAATTTGGATCCTCTTCATTTTGGGAATTCGGAAATTGAGAAATTGTAATATACATTATGCTAACAAGTAGAATCCAAGTAGCTCACTCAACCCTCGTCTATTTTCAAGTCAGATGATGTTCTCAGTATAATAGACATGCACCTAGTAAATTACTGGATCGTTTGGTATTACCTAGACTACTAATGCCATGAGTTCCACATGAAAACGACTCTGACTTCAACATTAAAGCTCGAATTTGAGAACGAATGTGGAAATAACTAGGATTATGAGATCTCGTTTAAAATCAAGTACGCTCAACAGGTTCAAAGTTAATTGAAAAGCAAGAAAAAGTAAAAAAGTGAATTTTAATTAGAGTTTTAAATTTTTTTAAATTTTTTTTTAAAATTTGTAATCATTCAAAAATTTTCAAGTAATTGAAAAAATCGTATAATTTAAATTTCGCGCCCCACTGCCGTCAAAATCGCGTGACGTCATTAGTAGCGTAACCTTTGTCGAAATGGCACGAAATTCAAATTGAAATTTTGCCATTACCCGAGACACCTGAATTATCATTACTTTTTTTATATAAGGAAACATATCGTCCATTTAGTTGCATAAGGTCGTAAGCTACAAAATTTTGTGGACGATATGTTATATAATATGTAAAAAATTATAAGAATTTGAACAAAAATCAACGCTGGCACTTTTACTGTTCACAATTGAATAATTTTCAATTTTAATTCTTCAAAATTGAAATATTTCAAAGAAAAAATATTCAAAATTGCATCATTTTCTATTATACATGCTAATTATTGAAGAGTATTTAAGTGCAAATCTTAAAAATCGAAGAATTTTGTATTGTAAATTTTTAAAATTGAACTAAATATTTTTAAAAAACGTTCAAAATTACATCATTTTAATCTATAAACAATCCAAATTAATGATTCTTCAATTGCGCTTTTATTTTGAAAATTTACAATTAAAAATTCTATAATTCTGAAAATTTGAATCTGAAATTTTTTCGATTTCGAAGATTAAGAATTGAAAACTCTTGACTTCTGATCTTCAAAATCATTAAGAAACCTAGAACGTGATTCATGGATGGCCCCTTAACAGATACCACTGCTCTTTGAAACGCGAGAAAAAGGAAAAAAATCAATATTAATTAATGTTTTAAAAGAATTTTCAATATTTAATCATTCAAAAATGTTCAAGTGATAAAAAAAATCGATTAGTTTCAATTTCGCGCCACAATGACGTCAAAAACGAGTGACGTCATTGGTAGCATAACCTGGATCGAAATGGCGCGAGATTCGAATTGAAATTTGTTTAAACTCTCTGTTAAACCTTGCGTTCAGTATTTTGTAAACCAAAACTGAGTTAACAGAATACTTGCAGACCTTATTTTAATAAAAAAAATTATTATAGACACATAGTAACTAGCTGCTAGATCGTTAGGGGTTAGCTACACTACTAATACCATGAGTAATAACAGAAATCGTTTAATTTGAAGTTCGTGCCATAATGACGTCAATATCGGATGACGTTATTAGTAGCATAACCTTTGTCGAAATGGCGCGGAATTCAAATTAAAATGTTGTTATTCTCTCTCTTAAAACTTGAATTCCGTATTTTGTAACCAAAACTGAATTAACAGAATACTTGGAGCGATTTATTTAATAAAGGAGATATAATCACACAAATAGTAATGTACTGGATCTTCAAGTATTAGCTAGACTACAAATGCCATAAGTAATAAAAAAATCGTTTAATTTGAAGTTCGGGCCACAATGACTTCAAAATCGTGTGACGTCATAAGTAGTATAAACTTTATCGAAATGGCACGAAATTCGTATTAAAATTTTTTATCCTCTCTCTTAAACCTTGTATTTAGTATTTTTTAAATCAAAAATAAATTAACAGAATACTTGGAGCCCTTCTTGTATGTATTGTATGTATGTATAATAGATACACACATAGTAACTAAATACTGGATCGTTTGATATTAGGTAGACTACTAATGTCATAAGTAATAAAAAAAAGCGTTTAATTTAAAGTTCGCGCCACAATGACGTCAAAATCGCGTGACGTCATTAGTAGCATAACCTTTGTCGAAATGGCGCGAAATTCGAATTGAAATTTTTCTATCTTCTCTCTTAAACCTTGGATTCAGTATTTTTTAAAGCAAAATTGAATATCAGAATACTTGTAGCCCTTATTTTAATAAAAATATATAATAGACAGGCACATAGTACCTAACTACTGGGTCGTTGGGTCTTAGCTAGACTACTGATGCCATAAGTAATAAAAAAATCCTTTAATTTCAAGTTCGCGCCACAATGGCGTCAAAATCGCGTGACATCATTAGTAGCATAACCTTTGTCGAAATGGCGCGAAATTCGAATTGAAATTTTTCTATCCTCTCTCCTTAACCTTGGATTCAGTATTTTTTAAACCAAAATTGAATAGCAGAATACTGGTAGACCTTATTTTAATAAAAAATATATAATAGACAGGCACATAGTACCTAACTACTGGGTCGTTGGGTCTTAGCTAGACTACTAATGGCATAAGTAATAAAAAAAATCGTTTAATTTAAAGTTCGCGCCACAATGACGTCAAAATCGCGTGACGTCATTAGTAGCATAATCTTTGTCGAAATGGCGCGAAATTCTAATTGAAATTTTTCTATCCTCTCTCTTAAACCTTGGATTCAGTATTTATTAAACCAAAATTGAATATCAGAATACTTGTAGCCCTTATTGTATTAAAAATATATAATAGACAGGCACATAGTGCCTAACTACTGGATCGTTAGGTATTAGCTAGACTACTAATGTCATAAGTAATGAAAAAAATCTTTTAATTTAAAGTTCGCGCCACAATGACGTCAACATCGCGTGACGTCATTAGTAGCATACCCCTTGTCGAAATGGCGCGAAATTCGAATTGAAATTTTTCTATCCTCTGTCTTAAAGATTGGATTCAGTATTTTTTAAAGCAAAATTGAATATCAGAATACTTGTAGACCTTATTTTAATAAAAAATATATAATAGACAACCACATAGTACCTAACTACTGGATCGTTTGGTATAAGCTAGACTACTAATGCCATGAGTTTCACAGGGAAGCGACTGCGACTTGAGCATTAAAGCTCGAATTTGAGAGCGAATGTGGAAATAACTAGGATTATGAGATCTCGTTTGAAAGCAAGTTCGCTTACCAGGTACCATTGCTCTTTGAAGAGCGGGTCGGTGAACAAGTTTTGAAGAGGTATGCCTCGATTTCGCTGCCGATGGATAATTGACGGCCTCTGCCGGCTTGCAAATTCGTCCAAGAAATGAGGAAATTCTGCGAACGGGTACGAACTGCTCTCAAAGTCTCGCTTCTTGCGCTTCTTTTCATGTTGCTGCTGCACCCAGTGCACCTGAAATGAAAAATAAGTCGAATCATCAATATCAATCGTAGCCTTTGTAGAACTTTATCAAAATCGATTCTGAGAGAGGAACTAGTGAGAAGATTTAATATCTTATTTATCTAGGAGGAATGGAATTTTTAAAGAAACTTCAAGTTAAATTTTCAAGAGCTTAGTGAGGCTTTCTCAGTTACTAAAAGAATTAGAAATTGAAAGCCTTTAAACTCTTTTAACAATAAAATACGATAAAAAGGTGGCCGTTTTAATAGAGGAAAAAAATGTCCGGTCTTTTCTTGGTTAGCAAACATTTTTCACTGCCATTGAAATTCAAAAATTCAAAATCTTAAAACTAAAAATGTTTTCATTTGAAGTAATCAAAACTGAGCTGCAAATTAAAGCACTCAAAGTGGAACTCTTTTGAATTTTAAACTTTGAAAATTAACGCTTACAAAAAGATTAATTCAGAATTTTTTTCTTTAAACGTTCAATAATTTACCCGTACAAAATAAAAGCTTTTAACACTTTCCAATTGAAAATTGTTGAATTGAATGCCAATAAACTATAAAAATTTCAACATTTATAAATTGAACAGTTAAAAGATTTCTAGTAAAAAAATATACATCCACGCCATTATTTTCAATTCTCTAAATTAAAACTAATCCTTCCTTTTAATTCAAATTCATAAAAAATTAAAAATAAATCATGATCCTCTTCCAATTCAGTACAAAATTGAAAATAAAAAGTTCCCCCTTTCACCTGAATGTTGGAAATACAAAATATGACCCCCGTTCGCTCAGTAAAATGACAAAAAGGAAAAATTGGCTTCTTCCAATTCAGAAAAAGAATAAATAACCGAAATGTGATCCATCACAACTCAATAAAAATGATAAAAATAAAAAAGGGGCCACTTCCAATCCAAAAACAAAATTTAAACCAAAATTTTATCCCTTTTAACTCAGTGAAAATTTTAATAATGCAAAATAGTCCTTCTTCCAATTAATAAAATAATGAAAAAAAAATGTTCATCCTTTCCTAACACATTGAAGATCAATCAAAATGACTGATTTACTTCGGGAAAATTAGAATTAAATCAAAATTCATCTTTTTGTTTAAATTCATCTACTTTTTCGACTACTTCATTAAAGTTGAATTAATTTGTTAAAAACGCATCATTTTTGTTAAATTCCACTATTTTTTATTTTGCATTAAAAACCTTTTTTGGTTGAAAATTAATGTTGTTAATTGAAAATTGAAACAGTCCATTTTTAGTTGAAAATTGATCCTTTTTAGTTATAGATTTAGCTATTCAGTTGAGGATTCAACTATTTGGTTAAAAATTCGTCTTTTTTTGGTTGAATTCCACTGTTCTTTATTTAAAACTAAAATATTTTTTCTTTGGAATTTTAATTATTACATTTTTCGTTGATAATTCATCTGTTTTGGTTCAAAATTCATTTTCTTAACTGGAAATTTAACTATTCGATTTTTGGTTGAAAATGAATATTTTTAAATTCAAAATTTAACTGTTTGGTTGCAACTTCATGTATTTAGCAGAAAATTCGTCTTCATTGATAGGAAATAAATCTTCTTGGTTGAAAATTAACCTTTTTTAGTTAAAAACAACTATTTTTTGTCCAAAATTAATTTTTTTTAATATCAACTATTTTTTATTTAAAATTGAAATATTATTTGGTTGAAATATCAAATATTAAATTTTGTCTTGAGAATTCTTTTTTTTAATGTTACTACTTAGTTGAAAGTAACAACTTTATTAAAAATTCATTTTTTTTGGTTCAAGATTCATCATTTAAGTTGAAAATTCATCTTTTTTGTTGAAAATTGAACTATCTTCTTGAAAATGTATTTTTGTTGAAAATGAACCTTCTTTAGTTAAAAATTCAAGAGATTGTTTCATTTACAATAACAGATTTCATCAGTAAGTCAAATGTACTGATTTTAAAAATCACGTTTGACTTATCTATCAGTAGCCGAATCCACATTATTTGAACCAGTCAAAATTGACTTTGAATCAGTCACTTTTGACTGATTTAAATTTAGAGTGCAGTATTAAATACTGAAATTTTCCAAATAGGGCCAATACGTTTTTATTATTTATTTGAAGATACGATTTGACACAAAACAAATTTAATTTTACTCTAATTTTACTCCGCCTAAATGTACCTCAAGTGTATCTCACGAATTTGTTTGAAATTTAACATTTAGGAAGAAAAAAAAATTTCCGAGTTGAATATTAACTTTTTCTTGTCTCAAAATCAATTGTTTTGATTAATAGTTTAACTATTCCAGTTCAAGATTCATAATTTTAGTTGAAAATCCAACTATTATAGGTTGAGAATCCATATTTTTTTGGATCAAAATTGTATTAATTAGTTAAAAATTTTATCATTGTGATCAACATTCAACAATTTTGTTTAGAAAATAATTCTATTCGGTTAAAAAGTAACTTTTTTGTCGAAAATTTATATTTTCGAGTTGAAAATTCAACTGTTTTATAGAAAATTTGCCCTTTGGCCTAAAATTTCAACAATGTGGTTGATTTTTTTCTATCTTAACTAAAGATTCTTTTTGGTTGAAATATCAACTATTACATTTTCCATTTATAATTCATCCTTTTGGTTAAACCTGAACTACTTTGTTAAAAATTAATTGTTTTGGTTGAAGATTCATCATTTTAGTGGAAAATTCGTCTCTTTCATTGAAAATTTAACTATTTTGTTGACATTCTTTTTTTTGGTTCAACATTAATCTTTTTCTTTGAAAATTTAAATATTCCATGTACCGAAAATTTAACTATTTATATGAAAATTAAACTATACGGTAGAAAATTAAACTACAAGGTTGAAAGTTGAACTCGTTTACTAAAAATCAATTTTCTTGGTCAAAAAGTTGACTCTTTTGTTGAAAATTAAATTTGTTTAATTTAACATTCATTTTTCTAAATAAAAATTTAACTATTCCATTTTTGTTTGAAAATTTATACTTTTTATTCGAAGGTTAGACTATTTGATTGAAAATTTCTCGCTTTTCGTTGAAAATTCATTTATTTCGTTCAAAATTCGTCTTTTTTGGTAGAAAATTTATCTTCTTGGTGAAAAATTCTCCTTTTCGGCTAAAAATTCAACTACTTGATTGATAGTTAAAGAACTTTGCTAATTTTTTTTAAGGTTGAAAATGTTGAAAATTACTCTTTGTTTAGTCGAAAAATTAAAACTTTTTGCTTTAAAATTCTTGTATTTTGTCGAAAATTCTTTTTTTATGGTAGAAAATTTAACTACTTGGTTGAAACTTGAACTAATTTGTAAAAAAATCATGCTTTTGGTTAAAGTTTCATCATTTAAGTTGAAAAGTCATCTCTTTTGTTGAGAATTAATTATTGTTACAAAAATTAATTTTGTTAGTTGAAAGTTTTACTATTCCTTTTTTGGTAGAAAATTTACCATCTTTATTTGAAAATTCAACAGTTTGGTTCATTTAAGATTAAAAAAAAAAATTTCATCAGTGAGTCAAATTTACTGATTTTAGAAGACTCATAGAATCAGTCACTTTTGATTGATTCAAATTTAGAGTGTAGTCTTAAAAAGTGAAATTTTTAAAATAGGGGGAAATAAGTTTTTATTACTATTTATTTAACCCTTTGATGCATACATTTTTCTATCAAACTAATTTTACGGATATATGCACCTTAGGGGGTTTTCGGGGTCGCTGATTACGAATCCGGAGCCCGATTTTCAAAATTCAAAATGGTGGATCCAATATGGCGGACGAGTTTTCCAAAAATTAATGGATTTTCATTAAACTTGGCATCTGGGGGGTTTTGGGGCCTCTGATAACGAATCTGAAGTCAGATTTGGAAAATTCAAAATGACGGATCCAATATGGCGGACGAGTTTTCAAAAAATAAATGGATTTTCATTAAACTTGGCATATGGAGGTTTTTGAGGTCTCTCATCACAAATCTGTAGTCAGTTTTTAAAAATTCAAAATGGCGGATTCAATATGGCAGACAAGTTTTCAAAAAATAAATGGATTTTCATTAAACTTGGCATATGGAGGGTTTTGAGGTCTCTGATCACAAATCTGTAGCCAGTTTTTAAAAATTCAAAATGGCGGATCCAATATGGCAGACGATTTTTCAAAAAATGTATTGGATTTTCATGAAACTTGACATCTAGGGGTTTTTAGGGCCTGTGATCACGAACCTGAAGTCAGTTATTGAAAATTCAAAATGGCGGACGAGTTAAAAATAAATGGATTTTCATGAAACTGGGCATCTAGGGGTTTTAAGGGTCTCTAATAATGAATCTGAAGTCATATTTCAAAAATTAAAAATGGCTGATCCAATATGGCGGACGAGTTCTCAAAAAATTAATGGATTTTCATGAAACTTGTCATCTAGGGGTTTTTAGGGCCTGTGAGCATGAATCTGAAGTCAGTTATTGAAAATTCAAAATGGCGGACGAGTTAAAAATAAATGGATTTTCCTGAAACTTGGCATCTAGGGGGTTTAAGGGTCTCTAATAATGAATCTGAAGTCAGATTTCAAAAATTCAAAATGGCGGATCCAATATGGCGGACGAGTTTTAAAAAATTAATGGATTTTCATGAAACTGGGCATCTAGGGGGTTTTGGGGTCTCTGATAATGAATTTGAAGCCAGATTTAAAAAATTCAAAATGGCGAATCCAATATGGCGGACAAGTTTTCAAAAAATTAATGGATTTTCATGAAACTTGGCATCTGGGTTTTTTTGGGGTCTCTGATCACGAATCTGAAGTCAGTTATTGAAAATTCAAAATGGCGGACGAGTTAAAAATAAATGGATTTTCATGAAACTTGGCATCTAGGGGTTTTTGGGGTCTCTAATAATGAATCTGAAGTCAGATTTCAAAAATTCAATATGGCGGATCTAATATGACGGACGAGTTTTAAAAAAATTAATGGATTTTCATGAAACTTGGCATCTGGGTGTTTTTGGGGTCTCTGATAACGAATATGAAGTAAGATTTTATAAATTAAAAATGGCGAATTCAACATGGTGGACAAATATTGAAAAAATTGTTGGATTTTCATAAAACTTGTCATTCAGGGGGTTTTGGGGTCGCTGACTACGAATCCGGAGCCAGATTTGCAAAATTCAAAATGGCGGATCCAATATGGCGGACGAGTTTTCAAAAACTTAATGGATTTTCATGAAACTTGGCATCTGGGGGTTTTTGGGATTGTTAATTTTTGAAGTTCGATTAAAGTAAAAAATTTCGATTTCACTTTGGCTGTGAAAAATGTAGTTTAGTATAAAAGTTGCATCTTTGATGATTCACTAGTTTCATTCGCCATATTGGATCCTCCATTAAGAATTTCTGAAAACCGACTTCAGATTCGTAATCATAAACGCCAAAAACCCATAGATGCCATGTTTCATAAAAATCCATTAATTGTTTGAAAACACTTCCGCCATATTGAATCAGCCATCTTGAATTTCAGAAGTCTGATAGCACATTTGAAATCAGCAACCCCAAAAAACTCTATATATTAATTATATTACAATACTAAATCTGCAGTTACAATCAGAGTTAATTCCACAAATTTGATCCACCATATTGAATTTTATGAATCTGATAACAGATTTGAAAACAGCGACACTCAAAACCTAAATATACCAAGTTTTATGTAAACAGAACAAAAACTTTTGGAAATAATGAATTTTTCTTGCAAAAAGTGACTTTTTTGGTATTTGTTTATTAATATTAACAAATTCAAAAAAATTTCAGATAACGGAGGTTAATTTTTTTAATTCTCTAACATGTTCTTATAGTAAATTCACAAAAAGAATCACCAAAATCGAGCAAAAAAAACATCTTGAAATATTATAAATATGATGATAATCTAGGTGGGACATTAAATATCCCACCGTGCATGTAAGGGTTAAAGAGACGATTTGACACAAAACGAATTTAATTTTCCAACCACTGCCGTTAAATCTACCTCCAGTTTATCTTACGAATTTGTTTATAGTTTAAACTTAAGTGACGGAGTACTTCGTGTAAACGACACATGGGGTTTTCTCATCAAGGGGAAACTCAGCGCTTCACTTCTGAGGGCGCAATTAGTGGCATATGAATGTTAACGAGACCCTGACGGCGAACGGTTCGCATGATTTTGGGCGCTAACTTGTGAAATTCAATTTTGTGCTGAATAACTTTTAACGCAGTCAGAACCTCGTTCGAACCACATTCGAGTTTTCAGCCTATTTGTGATTTCGAGCAGACGAAGAAGCGTATCGGTACGATTAATTCGAAATTTCTCACAAAACTTAACTTTTCATATATGAATATAAATTGCTTTCAAAACTCTTTTAATTAAATTTCAGCAATTTTCACTTAATTTGCCATTCCTTTTTTTATATAACAAATCGTAAAAAAAATATTATATTGAATTTTGATAGTGGAACAAACCAAGAGAAAATGTCTTAGAAAACGTTGAATTTTCAACAAAATAAATTACTTTTCAACAAGTACTACAATTTTTAACTAAAAAAAGCTCAATTTTGAACAAAATAGTTTAATTTTCAACCAAAAATAGAATAGTTAAAATTTTATTTTTAAAAATTAATTTAAAAAAATTTGAAACAAAATAGTTTGATTTAAAGCCAAAGATATAAATTTTCACTAAAATGATGAATCTTCAGCTAGAAAATATAAATTTTAGTCAACAAAATTAAAAAAAAAAAAAACGAATTTTCAACCAAAAAGATAAATTCTCAACCAACAAGATTAATTTTCTACAAAAAAAAATGGAACAGTTAAATTTTTAGTGCGAAAAATTAACGTTGAACAAAAAAAATTAATTTTAAACAAAAAAATTACTTTTTGGCCGAAAAAATTAATTTTTAGCCGGAAAAATTAATTTTTAGCAAAGGAGTTCAACTTTTAACAGAGTAGTGAAATTTTCTACCATATAGTTTAATTTTCAACTTAAAAAGTTACATTTTTCAACAAAATAGTTCATATTTCGGTGAAAGAGACGAACTTTCTACTAAAATGGTGAATCTTCAACCAAAAAAATAAATTTTTGACAAAGTAGTTAAAGTTTAACCTGAAGGATGAATTTTGAATTAAAAATGTAATACTTAATATTTCAACAAAGAAAGAGTTTCAACTTTTAAAAAATGAATTTGCAACCAAAATTGGAATATTAAAATTTTTAATTGAAAAAATTAATTTTTAACAAAAAAATCTGAATTCTCAACGAAAAATCTAATAGTTCGTATTTCAACAACAACAAAAATTAATTTTAAATAAAAAACAGTTGAATTTCATTAAAATGATGAATCCTCAGCTAGAAAAGATGAATTTTTAGTAAAAAAATTAATTTTTAACCCAAAAAACGAATTTTTAACCAAAAAGATGAATTCTCAACCAAGAAGATTAATTTTCTACTAAAAAAGACGAATTCACAACAAAATACATCCATTTTTAATCAAATAGTTGAATTATCTACCCAGAAGATATATTTTCTATCAAAGAGGATGAATTTTCAACAAAACTAGAGCCTCATACGCGCGCTCCGCGCGCGACCAATTTATTTACATGTATTTATTTTATTTGGAAATGAATTTCAATAAAATACCATGAAATTAATTTTTACTTCAATAATTTTGATTTGTACATGGCTTCGCATGGATACCCTCTCACGATGCAGAATAAATAATTCTGTAAAAAATTGAGCCTATTCGTTGAAAAATAGCCAGACTCTAAATTTTTCAATCGAAATTGTTTAAATAATTGATAATTCTTGTACATTTACAAAACATAGTGAAGATTCATCGGAAAGACAATCTTAGTTGATTCCGCAAATAAATTGTTCTGAATGTGTTTATGAAAATTGTTTAAATAATTAATAATTATTGTAAATTTCCAAAGTATCATAGGAAAGAGGTATTTGAAAAACATTCTTTATTGATTCCGTAAACAAATTGAGCCCATTTTTTAAAAAATAGCCAAACTCTTGATTTGGTTATCAAAATTGTTTGAATAATTATTCATCCTTTGAAATTTGCAGAGCATTATAGCAAAAAGTCACTGGAAAGATATTCCTACTTAATTCTATAAAAAATGGAGCCTATTCGTTAAAAAATAGCCGAACTCTCAGTTTTTAAATGAAAATTGTTTAAATAATTGAAAATTATTGTAAATTTACAAAGCAACATAGATAACAGTCATCGGAAAGATATTCTTAGTTGAATTCGTAGACAAAGTGAGCCTATTTGTTGAAAAACAGCCAAGCTCTGAATATGTTTATGAAAATTGTTAAAATAATTAACAATTATTGTAAATTTGCAAAGTAACATAGGAAAGAATTATTTTTGATGCATTCTTTTCGGTTCTGTAAACAAATTGAGCCAATTCGTTAAAAATAATGATATTACTATGAATAATTCTTGTAAATTTACAAAGCAGCATATAAAATAGTCATCGAAAAGACATTCCTAGTTGACTCCGTAAACAAATTCTGCCTATTCCTTAAAAAATAGACAAACTCTGAATATGTTTAGGAAAATTGTTAAAATAATTAATAATTATTGTAAATTTCCAAAGTATCATAGGAAAGAGGTATTTGAAAAACATCCTTTATTGATTCCGTAAACAAATTGAGTCTATTCTTTAAAAAAAGCCAAACTCTTGATTTGTTTATCAAAATTGTTTAAATAATTATTCATTCTTTGAAATTTGCAGAGCATTATAGCAAAAAGTCACTGGAAAGATATTCTTACTTAATTCTATAAAAAATGGAGCCTGTTCGTTAAATAATATCCAAACTCTCAGTTTTTTAATTAAAATTGTTTAAATAATTGAAAATTATTGTAAATTTACAAAGCAACATAGATAACAGTCATCGGAAAGATATTCTTAGTTGAATTCGTAGACAAAGTGAGCCTATTTGTTGAAAAACAGCCAAACTCTGAATATGTTTATGAAAATTGTTAAAATAATTAACAATTATTGTAAATTTGCAAAGTAACATAGGAAAGACTTATTTTTTAAACATTCTTTTTGGTTATGTAAACAAATTGAGCCAATTCGTTAAAAATGATGATATTACAAATAATAATGCTTGTAAATTTACAAAGCAGCATATAAAATAGTCATCGAAAAGAAATTTCCTAGTTGACTCCGTAAACAAATTCTGCCTATTCCTTAAAAAATAGACAAACTCTGAATATGTTTAGGAAAATTGTTAAAATAATTAATAATTATCGTATATTTTCAAAGTATCGTAGAAAACATTTATTAGGAATACATTCTTTCTTGATTCCCTAAACTAATTGATCCAATTCGTTGAAAAATGACCGGGCTCTTAATTTGTTTATGAAAATTGTTTAAATAATTAATAATTTTTGAAAATTTGCAAATCATCATACAAAAAAGTAATTGGAAAGACAATCTCAGCTAATTGTGTAAAAAAAATTAGCATATTTGTTAAAAAATAGCCAAACTTTAAATTTCTGTATCAAAATTGTTTAAATTATTATTAATTCTTGTAAATTGACAAAGCAACATAGAAAAGAGTCATCGGAAAGACATTCTTACTTGATTCCGTAAACAAATTGAGCTTATTCGTTTATAGAAATTGTTAAAAAAATTAATCGTTCTTGTGAATTTACATAAGCAATATAGAAAATAGTCATCAGAAAGACTTTTCTTAACATCATAGAACAAAGTAATCTGAAAGATATTCTTACTTAATTTTGTACAAAATTGAGCCTATTCGTTGAGAAATAGCCAAACTCTTAATGTTTCAATCAAAATTGTTTAAATAATTAATAATTATTGTAAATTTATAAAGCAACATAGAAAAGAGTTATCGGAAAGATATTCTCAGTTGACTCCGTAGACAAATTGTGCCTATTCCTTGAAAAATACCCAAACTCTAAATATGTTTATGAAGACTGTTTAAATAATTAATAATTATTGTAAATTTGCAAAGCTTCATAGAACAGAGTCATCGGAAGGATATTCTTAGTGAATATTGTCAAAGAAATTTAGCCTATTCGTTGAAAAATAGCCAAACTCTGAAGTTGTTTATGCAAATTGTTTGAATTATTAATAATTATTGTAAATTTACGATACAACATAGAAAAGTGTCATCAGAAAGACAGCCGTAGTTGACTTTGTAAACAAACTGTACCTATTCCTTGAAAAATAGCCAAACTCTAAATATGTTTATGAAAATTGTTAAAATAATTAATAATTATTATATATTTGCAAGATATCGTAGAAACGAATTATTGGAAATACATTGTTTCTTGATACCCTAAACTAATTTATCCTATTCGTTGAAAAAAGGCCAAGATCCTTCTGAAAAGTTTAACAAAAATGTAAAGTTGGTTTTTAAATAAAAAATTAACCAAATTTATTATAAAAAATCCAAACACAATACAAAAATAAATGGTACTCAAAATTTCGAAAGTTTCAAACATTTTGAAATATAAATGAACTATGACTAAAACGTTAAATCGAAAATGAATCTTTCAAAATACGAATAAAATATTAAAAATGTTAATTAAAAGCCTTCTTTTTAAAAAATGCGTGAAAGGAATCGTATATATACCGAAGTATAAATGCATATACTTCCACTAAGCTTCTTATGAAAACAAACATCTCGAGTTCAAATAAACACAGATCGCCCATGGTCGATGAGATCGCCTTATGGTTAACTAAGTAACGGTAACGGTAACTAAACGACGAATACCAACTTTGAAAGGTAGGATACGAAAAAGTTAACCAAATAGTTGAATTATCAACCAAGAAGATTAATTTTTTACCAAAAAAAATCGAATTTTTAACAAAATAAATTACTTTTCAACAAATACTACAATTTTTAACTAAAAAAAGCTCAATTTTTAACAAAATAGTTTAATTTTCTACAAAAAAAAATGGAACAGTTACATTTTTAGTTGGAAAAATTAATGTTAAACAAAAAAAATTAATTTAAAACAAAAGAGTTAAATTTTTAACAAAAAAATTAATTTTTTGCCAAAAAAATTAATTTTTAGGAAAGGAGTTCAACTTTTAACAAAGTAGTGAAATTTTCTACCATATAGTTTAATTTTCATTTTAAAAAGTTAAATTTTACAAAAATGGAATAGTTAAATTATGAATTAAAAAAATAAATGTTAAAAAAAAGAGTTTCAACAAAATAGTTAATATTTCAGTGAAAGAGACGAACTTTCCATGTACTAAAATGATGAATCTTCAATCAAAAAAATAAATTTGTAACAAAGTAGTTCAAGTTTAACCTAAAGGATGAATTATGAATAAAAAATGTAATAGTTAATATTTCAACAAAAAAAGATTTTCAACTTAAAAAAAAAAAGAATTTTCAACCAAAATTGGAATATTAAAATTTTTAATTGAAAAAATTAATTTTTAACGAAAAAGGCAGAATTCTCAACGAAAAATGTAATAGTTCATATTTCAACCAAAAAAGATTTTAATTTTACATCAAAAACAGTTGAAATTAATCAAGAAAGACGAATTTTTAACAAAATATACTAATTTCCAACCAAAATAGAATAGTTAAATTTTCATTTGAAAAATATATAATTTAAAAAAATTGGAAAAAAATAGTTTAATTTACAACCAAAGAGATGAATTTTCACTAAAATGATGAATAATAAAATATAAATAATAATAAAATGATGAAAAAAGATGAAAAAAATAGAAAATATGAATTTTTAGCGAAAAAATTAATTTTTAACCCAAAAAAACAACGAATTTTCAACCAAAAAGATGAATTCTCAACCAAGAAGATTAATTTTCTACTAAAAAAGACGAATTCACAACAAAATACATCGATTTTTAACCAAATAGTTGAATTATCTACCCAGAAGATATATTTTCTACCAAAGAGAATGAATTTTCAACAAAATAACAAATAGTTAACCAAATAGTTGAATTATCAACCAAGAAGATTAATTTTTTACCAAAAAAGACGAATTTTCAACAAAACAGTTAATTTTCAACCAAACAGTTGATCAACCAAATAGTTAATTTTTCAACCGAATAGTTGAATTATTAAAAAAAATTCTTCTCAACCAAACTGTTGCATCTACAACCAAAAAGTTCAAATTTCAAACAAAAGAGGCGAATTTTCAACAAAATATTTGAATTTTTAACCAAATAATAAATTTTGTAAACCTACAAAGATGAATTTTCAACAAAAATGGTCGAATTTTTAAGAACGACGGTCGAACTTTTAAATAAAAATGATTAAACTTCTACCAAAAAGAGTAAAATTTTCAACCAAATAGTTGAATTTTCAAACCAAAAATGTTATTTTTTTAGAAGATAGTTTAATTTTAAACAACGAAGTTAATTTTGAACCCGGAAAGATGAATTTTCAACAACAAAAAATGACCCTTCTACCAAAAAGATAAATTTTTAACCAAACGATCGAATTTTCAAATGAAAATTAACTAAAAGCCGTTGAATTTTCAACCAAATAGTTGAAATTTTAATTTAAAAGGACGAACTTTCTACCCAAAAATATGACTTTTTGACAAAGTAGTGGAATTTTCAACAAAATAATTAAATTTTTAACGAAATAGTAGAATTTTAAACTAAAAGAGCAAATAAAAATTCGGCATCAAAAATATAATAGCAGACTTTTTAACCGAAAAGAATGAACTTGCAATAAAAAATAGTTGAATTTTCTTATTGGATTATATTCTTTCAGTTCCCATTTAAGAGAAAAAACGACAAAAAGGGGAAGTTTCTTGAAAACAAGAAAAAGAAGAATTCTTTTAAAAAAGGGAAAAGAGGTTATTAGGGGAAAAACTGTGAAGCCTGTTATAATTTTTAATTTGCAAGCTTTCAACATTTGATTTACGAAATTTTATGAGGTAAATGAAGAATGACACCTGTAAAACCTTCCAAATTAAACAAATTTCAACCTCAAAAGCAGAATTACAAAAATGCGAAAAGAGAGTCAAAGCCACTCTTAAACAATAATTATAAATTCTGAAAGTCCCATAACAAAATTTACAACATAAAATTTCAAAATATCAATATTTTGAGGTATTGAATTTACAAACTAACCATTTTGGATTTTTTTAAATAATGAAAATTTTAAAAGTAGTTTGAAGCCTGGACATTCTTCTTTTTCTAAATAATTTCTAATCAAGATTTTCAAAAAAGAATTTCTGACAAATAATGCTTTGTGCCAAAAGTACTTCCGATTTTTTAAAAATGGCATTTTTCAAGTATTTTTTCATTTCGTAATTAACTTTTTAGCGACAATAAATATTTGATGGAAAATTATTTTCAGTACTGTGTTACGATAATTGCTGGAAATAAAATTCTTTATATCTGGCCGTAATTTCGGGTGCTTAATGAGAATTCGATTAAATAAAAATGATAATTACTGATTTTACGATTCCAGTCTCATTTGGGTGATATTTTGCGATTGGAATTATTGTCGGCAGTAAAGTAAGCGTTTCCTTGATTCGAGTGTATTGGTTGGGAAATTTGTGACTGACTGACCAATTACGGTGTTTACTGAACGAACGGCTTTTCCACGTCGCCATTAATGCTCGGTCTCAACGCGTTTGTAATGGGTCACTGCCGATCAGTTTCATCGTCTAACGACGTCCGTTCAGAGTTTACGTCGCATCGATTCGTTATCGTTATCGTATCAGCAAGAATAAATGTTCACTTTCAACTCTGGAGAAAATTCCCTGTTATTTTAAAGTGCGAGAATCCATTCGAAACTTTTGCGATAGCTCCTTATTATTCTATTTTCAGAAAATACCAAAAAGTAGGAAAAACAAAGTCAGAATTTTTATTTCAAAGCTTTTTCTGGATTTGAGATGGTCAGGGATCACAGTGCAAAGTCCGCTCAAAATAGGGGAAATAAGGTATTTTTTTACGAAAAAGAGGAAAAATAGAGGAAAGATTAAACATGGATTTTTACATACTGTTAAATAATTTTTTCTATAATTCGCGAAAAAGTGCCAGTTTTTCCACCTGTTTTTGGTGTAAAAAGTTACCGATTTTTGCTCGATGACGTGGCGCATGCGCAGTCCCGACCTTTCCGGGCAACAGTGACAAAAGTGGACAGATGCAGTGGAAAAAGTAAATGGACAGTGATAAAAGTGAGGCACAGTGGAAAAAGTAAATGTTATTTCGGGTGGGTTCGTGCTGCCTCGGGTGGACTCGTGCATCGTGCGCAGCCAACTTCATTCTATTTTCCGACTATCGTCCCTAACCTAAAAGCAATTTCCTGAAAAGTCTCGAGTTGTGTATTTTGTATGTACTTTTGTCACTTGGCAAAAGCAAAAAAACACCGTCAGTTTCTCCGAAAATACTGTGCTTCGTTTTTTTCACGAAAAATCGGAAGTTTTGAAGCCCTCAACTTTATGGGCCAACTATTCAATTGTGAGAACCAGCTTATTATTACTGCCATATTATTGCCATGGTTTTGATAATTGCCATTGTCATTGTTGCGTCAATCGACAAAAAATCGCCTTCTTTTTACACAAAAAACAGGTAGACAAAAACTAGCACTTTTTAACAAATTATAGAAAAAGTATCGTGTCCCACACATTGAAAAAGCGACGATTTAAAACTCGTGTGATAGCCACCCTCGCTCCGCTCGGGTAGCTAACTTCACACTCGTTTTAAATCTCTCGCTTTTTCAACTTGTAGCACAATATACTATTTAATGAATTCTGACATTAAGGAATTTTTTTACAAACTAGATATAGTTACAAGGAGATGATCAGGTTTTAAAATGTTCTGGCTCGCTAGGGAAAAGAGGAGGTGTGAACTATGTGGGAAGGGGGAGGCAAGAGTGGAGCACTGGTTAGAGGAGTGCGTAGAGGTGGAAAGGAGTGGGATAAGCACGGAGGTATTGATGCATGAAAGGGGGGACAAAAGGGCAGTAGCATGGGTGAAGGGAGTCTTGGGTAAGATGGAGAAGAAGAGAAGGAAGGAGGAAGAAGAATGGAGAAGGAAAGATTGTAAATAAAGGAGGAAGTAAATATAAGTAAATGTAAACATTGTAAATAGTAGATAAGTATTAGGTATAAGCCGCGGAGGCAGAGTTTGGTAATGCGAGGCAAAGCGAGAAAGTAGGGACATGCGTGCGAGGCGAAGCGAGGAAGGCAAGACGATAAGAGCGAGCGGCGTTGGAGATAAGGTGTGGAAGGATGTTAGTTTTAAGGGTTAGTTTTAAGAAAATTCTGTAAAAAAATGGAAGTGTAAGCAAGTCAATTTTTTAAGGTCAGCAGGCTGAAGAATAAACGTTTATCTATCTAACTACAAGGAGATGATCAGAATGGGCATTTTTTTAAATCTCATTAACTACCTACTGAGACTCCATTGAATGACTATTAGTTTGCCAAAAAAAAATACTTATCAGACCCGTTTTCGAATTTTCGATTTTCTTCAATTTTCTTTCATTTATAATTTTCTTCAATTTTCAACAATAAAATTTTCAACTGTTGAAGATTCTATGAACCATTTTCTTCAATTTTAAACAAAAGAATTTTCAACTGGTGAAAGTTCCTTTATCAATTTTCTTCAATTTACAACAGTTAATAATTGAATTTTCATTTCTATTCGATTTTTCACCATTGAATTTTCTAATGCTGATAATTCAATGATCAATTAATTTGCTTCAATTTTCAACAGTACAAAATTAATTTTTCTCAAATTTTCAACAGTTCAAAATGCAATTTTCTTCAGTTTAAAAAAACTGAATTTTCATTTGTTGAAAAATCTTTTATCAATTTTCTTAAAATTTGAATTGAATTTTCAGTTTTCTTCAAATTTAAATTGAATTTTCAGTTTTCTTGAAATTTAAATTGAATTTTCAGTTTTCTTCAACTTAAGGCAATTGAATTTTCATCTGCTGGAAATTCAATTATCAAATTTCTTCAATTTTCAACAATAGAATTATAAATTTTTGAAAACTCAATTATCAACGTTCTTCAATTTTCAGCAGTTCATAATTTAATTCTTTTCAATTTTCAAAAGTTAAATATTCTACTATTCATTATTCAGTTATCAATTGTCTTCAATTTTCAATAGTTGAAAATTCAGTTTCCTTCCATTTTCAACAGTTGAAAATTAAATTGTCTCCAATTTTCAACAGAAGAATATGCAATTTTCTTTAATTTTCAACAATTGAATTGTTATCTGCTGAAAATTCTATTTTCAATTTTAAATTGAATTTTGAGTTTTCTTTAACCTTAAATTAATTTAATTTGCATCTGCTGAAAATTCAATCATCAATTATCAATTGTCTTAAATTTTCAATAGTTGAAAATTCAGTTTCCTTCAATTTTCAATAGTTGAAAATTGAATTGTCTCCAATTTTCATCAGAAGAATATGCAATTTTCTTTAATTTTCAACAATTGAATTTTCATCTGTAGAAAATTCTATTGTCAATTTTCTTAAATTTTAAATTGAATTTGCAGTTTTCTTCAACGTAAAGCAATTGAATTTGCATCTGCTGAAAATTCAATCATCAATTATCAATTGTCTTCAATTTTCAATAGTTGAAAATTCAGTTTCCTTCAATTTTCTATAGTTGAAAATTAAATTGTCTCCAATTTTCAACAGAAGAATATGCAATTTTCTTTAATTTTCAACAATTGAATTTTCATGTGTTGAAAATTCTATTGTCAATTTTAAATTGAATTTGGAGTTTTTTTCAACGTAAAAAAAATAGAATTTGCATCTCCTGAAAACTCAATCATCAATTTTCAATTTTTTTCAATTTTCAATTCTTTTTCATTTTCAAAATTTGAATTTTCTACTATTCATAATTCCATTAACAATTTTCTTCAATTTTCCAGAATAAAATTTTCAACTTTTGAAAATTCAATTATCAATTGTCTTAAATTTTCAATAGTTGAAAATTCAGTTTCCTTCAATTTTCAATAGTTGAAAATTAAATTGTCTGCAATTTTCAACAGAAGAATATGCAATTTTCTTTAATTTTCAACAATTGAATTTTCATCTGCTGAAAATTCTATTGTCAATTTTCCTCAATTTTAAATTGAATTTTGAGTTTTCTTTAACGTAAAACAATTGAATTTGCATCTGCTGAAAATTCAATCATCAATTATCAATTGTCCTCAATTTTCAATAGTTGAAAATTCAGTTTCCTTCAATTTTCAAAAGTTGAAAATTAAATTGTCTCCAATTTTCAACAGAAGAATATGCAATTTTCTTTAATCTTCAACAATTGAATTTTCACCTGTTGAAAATTCGATTGTCATATTTGTTCAATTTTAAATTGAATTTGGAGTTTTCTTCAACGTAAAACAATTGAATTTGCATCTTCTGAAAATTCAATCATCAAATTTCAATTTTTTTCAATTTTCAATTCTTTTTCATTTTCAACATTAGAATTTTCTACTATTCATAATTCCATTAACAATTTTCTTCAATTTTCCGGAATAAAATTTTCAACTGTTGAAAATTCAATTATCAATTTTCTTCAATATTCATCAGTTAATAATTGCATTTCAATTCTCTTCAATTTTATTTAGTTAAATTTCCTTTAGTTACATTTTCTACTGTTAATAATACAATTATCATTTTTCTTCAATTTTCAACAGTTGAAAATTAAATTTTCTCCAATGATCAAAAGTTGAATATGCAACATTAAATTTTCTTCAATTTTCAACAATTGAATTTTCATCTGTTGACACTTCAATTATCAATTTTCAACAGTTTAAAATTCTATTTTCAACAATTGAATTTTCATCTGTCGAAAACTTTACTATAAATTTTCCTCAATTTTTAATTGCATTTTCTGTTTTCTTCAATTTAAAAGAATTAAATTTTCATCAATATAATTTTAATTTGTTGAAAATTCAATTATCAGTTATCTTCAATTTTTAACAACTGCATTTTCAGTTTCTTCAATGTCAACAATTGAATAATCAAATGTTGAAAATTGAAGAAAATTGGAAACTGAATTTTCAACTGTTAAAAATTCAATTGTTGAAACGTGAAGAAAACTGATACTTGAATTTTCTACAGTTAAAAATTCAATTGTTGCAAATTAAAGAAAATTGAAAATTTAATCCAATAAAAAAATATTTTAATCTATAAAAAAGAATTTCGATCAAAGTTGATTTTATCGAAAATGGGTTGCCATTTATATGTTAAAAATTTCAATTCTTTTGAATTTTAAATGATCCAGTTTTCAAATTTTTAATTTGAAATTAAACAATTTTTAAAATTTCAAATTTTCTTATTTCCGAAATTTTAATTTAAAATTATTAAAGTTCTAGATTATTCAATTCAAAATAAAATTATTGAATTTTGAACGCTTTGAAATAGAAATGATACAATTTCAACTCTTTTCTACTGAAATTGTCCAATTTTAAACATTTTCTGAATTTTTTAAATTTTTTAGAGATTCTGATTAAAATTTTTCAAATTTCAAACACTTTCTATTTCATATTCAAATTTATTAAAATCCGCTGCGATTCCAGGAAAACTCGTCAGTCTCTTTAAATCCCATGAAATCATTGAAATCCCTTAAAATCTTATGATTTATTTTGGAATTCTATGAATCCCTTAAATCTGGTGAAATCTCTGAAATCCGGAGAAATCATGAAAAATCCCTAGAAGTCCCTTGAATTTTCACTTAAGAGACAGCAGCAGCGGGACTTGCATGTTGGTGGCGGAAGTGAGAACGTGTTAAGTGACAGGTGGAGAGAGAATTTTACGGAATTTGTGTGGAAGGTGTGAGTGGAGTGTGAGGGTGGAAGCCGAGGAGGTGAGTAGGGTTGTGTGGGGTGAATTGTGGAGATAAAAAGTGAGTTTCAGCGTGTGTGGGAGGTGGTATCTAGCTGGATAGGGAAAGTGAGGTTAGGTTGGCAAGTAAGCGGGGGAGTTCGTGGTCAGGAGTCCTGGGCTTTCGAGGGTTCAAGGGTGGTTCTCGAAAAGTTAGGGGATGCTAAGGGAGAGAAAGGGGTGTCTGCAGGGACTGAGGAATTGAAAAAAAAAAAAAAAGGGGGGAAAAAAAGGAAAATTTGGCGGCGAAAGACGCCAAAATTTTGCAGAGACATCTGTCGGTTGCGGCAGGTACTGCATGGATAGATCCCATTTACCGGCGGTAGAGCGGGAGGTGGGCAGCGAGAGTACTGGCAGTGCTGGTAGTGAAACCGACGGGGAGGGAATTTTCCACAAGCCACGACGGCCAACAACGCGTCGCCCGGTGTCGAGCGGTGCGTCGGGGAGAGGGAGAAATCGGGACGGTGGCAACGAAGGAAGCGAGAAGGTAAGGGAGAGAGCGTCAAGCGCAAGTGACGGGGAGGATCTCTTGAAAAGGAAGAGAGACAGCCAAGAGAGTCCGGAGAAAAGCGAGGTCGAGAGCCCGTTTAAAAAAAGCGGGATAACCCCGAGGTCACCCCCCAAAAAAATGGAGGGGATGTTGGAAAAGGAGGCTCTCGGGATGTTGATAGGCGAGATCAGGGGGCTGAGGGAGGAAGTAAGGGGGACCAAGGAGCAGATGGAAGGTATGAGGGAAGACCTGCGAATCAGAGATGAGAAATGGGAAAAGGAGGTGAAAGAGCTGAGAGAGAGAGTAGATGGGTTAGAGAGGGAAAGAAAAGAAAAAGAAGTTAAAATAAAACAGATGGAAGAGGAGATTAGGGCGTGGAAAGAAAGGACGGAAAAAAGGCTTGAGAAGGTGGAGGGCAGGACGGAAATGGACATAGGAGTCGGGGGTAGCGGGGGCGAGATTAAAGGTATTTGGGAGAGGGTAGGGAATATGATAGAAGAGAAAGTGGGAGAGCGTAGGAATGAAAAGGAGGAGAGGGCGGATAGGGAAAGGATAAGGGCAATGGAGTTGAGAATGGAGAGAAAGGAGAAGGCAGACAGGAGAAATAATATTGTGATAAGAGGGTTGAAGATGAAGAGCGGGGAAGAAAGGGAGGGTGTGGAAGCGCTGCTACAGAGCATAGGGTGGAATAAAGGCAGGGTAGGGAAAGTTAAGTTGGAGGGGAGGAAGGAGAAAGAAGTGGCGGTTGTGGAGTTGGAGAGCTGGGAAGAAAAATTGGGGGTAATGAGAAATAAAAATAGGATAAAGGATAAGGAAGTGTTCATCGATCACGATTTGACGAGAAAGGAAAGGGATGTACAGAGAATGCTGTACGACAGGGCTAGGAGGGAGAGGAGTGAAGGGAGATCGGCGAAGGTAGGATATCGGAAAATAAAAATAGACGAGAAAATGTGGGTGTGGGACGAGGAGAAAGAGGTGTTGAAGGAAGTGCAGGGGAATTTGTTTCGTAGGAAGTAGGGGGGCGGGGGTAATGCAGGGTAGAGGAGTTGTGAAGGTGCTTTACTGGAACGTAGCAGGGGTAAAGAAGAAGGATGAGGAGTTCTGGAGGTATATCCAGGAATTTGATGTGGTAGGACTGGTAGAGACGTGGGTGGAAAGAAAGGAATGGGATAGAATAGAGCCAAAGCTGCCAAGGGGGTATAGGTGGAGACTCCAGGAGGCAGTCAGAGTGAAGAAGAAAGGAAGGGCTAGTGGGGGAATTATAACGGGGATTAGAGATGGATTAGAGGAAGAAGCTCACGGAGAGGTAGAGGGGGAGGGAGTGCAAATGAGGAAAGTAAAGATAGGAGGGGGAATGTGTAAGTTTGTGACAGTGTACAATAAGGATGGGATGGAAAGAATTAAAGAAAGGGTGGAAGACCTGTTAGGTGAAAGAGAAGAGGGTATGGTTGTACTGGGTGGGGACTTTAACGCGAGGATGGGGAGGGAAGGGGGCCTTTACAGGGAAGGGGAGAGCTTCGAAAGGAACTCAAAGGATAGGTTAATAAATAAGGAGGGGGAGATTCTAAGGGACTGGATGGAGGATAGAGGCTGGGCGGTGGCAAATGGTATGGCAACTGGGGACGAAGAGGGAGAATACACATACGTAGGTAAGGTGGGGGTATCGGTAATAGATTATGTAGTTATGAATATGCAAGGGTGGGAGGAGATGGAGAGATTCGCAGTAGAAGGGAGGGTAGAATCAGACCATCAGCCATTAGGGTTGTGGATAAGGGGTGAGAACGGTGGAAGGCAAGGTGGGGAAGAAGTGTCGACGGGGGAGAGGGTTAGCTGGACGAGGGAGGCGATAGAGAAATATAAGGAGCAGTTAGGGAACGTACGCTTCGAAGGGGAGACGGTGGAAGAGATATGGGAGGATTTAAAAGAGAAAGTGAAAGGGTGCGTGCAAAAGAAGGTATTCAAAAAGAAGAAGAAAGGAATGGTGAAGCCGTGGTGGGATAGGGAATGTAAAAAGATGAAAAGGAAGGTGAAGAGGAAGTACAAGAAGTGGAAAGAGGGTACTGCGAAAAGGGAGGAGTACGTAGAAATGAGGAAGGGGTTTAGATTGATGTGTAAGAAGAAAGAACAGGAAAAGGAGAAAGAGCTGGAGGAGGAGTTAGGAAATGTTAAGACAGAAGGGGACGTCTGGAAGATAATAAATAGGTTTAGGAAGCGTAGAGTAGGGATAAGCGACAAGATAGGGAGTGAGGAGTGGAGGGAGTTTTTTAAAGAATCATTTCAGGGCTCAGATTCAAGGAAGAGAGATGATGGTAGTAGAAGAACGGGGGAGGCAGAGATGGAGGAGTTGAATGACGAGGAGATAGAGAAACAGATAAGGAAGTTAAAAAGGTCAAAATCAGCAGGGCTGGATGGGCTAGAGAACGAAGCATGGCTGTTTAGTACACAAGAGGTTAGGGAGAGGCTGAAGGAGGTAGTGAGAAAGTATGGAGGGGGGAGGGATTCCCACGAGGGTGGAGAGAAGGATTAATAGTGCCTCTGTATAAGAAAGGAGAGAGGGATAGGCAGGAAAATTATAGGGGGATTACGCTAATGAATACGGCGTATAAAGTATACGCGATGGTAGTAGCGGAGAGGCTGCGGAAGGATGTCGAGGGGAAAGGAATATTGCCAGAGACGCAGGCGGGCTTTAGGGCAGGTAGGAGTACTATCGACAATATCTACGTTCTACAGCACGTTGTGGATAGAGAATTAGCGAAGAAGGGATCGAGAGTGTACGCGTTTTTTGTGGATCTAAAAGGCGCGTTTCCGTCGGTGGATAGGGGGAGGTTGTGGGAGGCGATGCAGGAGAGGGGAGTGGAGAGAGGCCTGATCGAGAGGGTAAGGGAGATATATGAAGACACCAAAGATAAGGTAAGAGGAGGACAGGGGATTTCGGAGGGATTCTGGATGGATAAGGGGTTAAGACAAGGGTGTCCGCTTAGCCCGACGCTTTTTGCGATTTTAATTGCGGATATGGAAAGTAAGCTGGAGGCCGGAGTGGTAGGAGGAGTCAGGATAGGAGGGGTTAGAATTTGGTCGCTAGCGTATGCAGATGACATAGTGTTGTTGGCAAAAAGCGAGGAGGCCTTAAAGGAAATGATGAAGAGGTTGAGAAAATACCTGGATAAGAATAGGTTAGAACTGAATGCGGAAAAGTCCAAGGTTATGGTTTTCAGAAAAGGAGGTGGAAGGGATAAGGAAGGGGAGTGGAAGTGGAAGGGAAAGGCGGTGCAGGCGGTGAAAGAGTTTGTGTACCTGGGCTTCTTGTTTCGGAGGAATGGCGGAGTGGGTGGTCACATAAAAGAGAGAGTGAGGAGGGCAAATGTGGTGATGAGGCAGGTGTGGGGGTTGGGAAAGAAGTTATTCGCGGATGATTTTGGGAGGAGAATGAAATTGTTTGACTCACTAGTGATGAGTGTACTATTGTATGGAGTAGAGGTGTGGGGGTGGAAGGAAAGCGAAGAGGTAAATAGGATACAGGAGAGGTATGTAAAGTGGACACTGGGGTTGGCAAGGAACACGCCTAATTATATTGTCAGGAGGGAGACGGGGAGAACGAGTGTAGGGATTCTAGCGGGGAGTCGAGCGTGTAAATATGAGGAGAAATTTTTGGAAGAGGGGGGAAGTAAGCTGGTTAGGGAGTGTTGGTGGGAGAAGGAGAACAGGAGAGGGGGTGGGAAGATGGAGGTTGAAAGAGAAAGGTATTTTAGAACGAATGGACTGCATATTGATGAATTGAGAAGGATGCATGAGGAAGGAAGGAAGGTATATGAGTTGGTTAAGAAAAACAGCATGGAGAGAGAGAAGACAGCAGGGGAAGAAAGAATAAGAGAGACAAGGTTTAATGGGAACTACGTGTGGATTATGCCAAGGGCGAGAGCGCAATATTTGTGTGAGAAAGGAGAGAAAGGAAGTCAGGAGCTTATAGCGAGGATGAGATGTGGGTGCATGGAGGGTTTCAATAGGTTTTGGCTCGATAGGGAAAAGAGGATGTGTGAACTATGTGGGAAGGGGGAGGCAAGAGTGGAGCACTGGTTGGAGGAGTGCGTGGAGGTGGAAAGGAGTGGGATAAGCATGGAGGTATTGATGCATGAAAGGGGGGACAAAAGGGCAGTAGCATGGGTGAAGGGAGTATTGGATAAGATGGAGAAGAAGAGAAGGAAGGAGGAAGAGGAATGGAGAAGGAAAGATTGTAAATAGAGGAGGAAGTAAATATAAGTAATTGTAAATATTGTAAATAGTAGATAAGTATTAGGTATTAGTCGCGGAGGCAGAGTATGGTAATGCGAGGCAAGCAAGAAAGTAGGGACATGCGAGCGAGGCGAGGCGAAGCGAGGAAGGCAATGCGATAAGAGCGAGCGGCGTTAGATATAAGGTGTGGAAGGATGTTAGTTTTAAGGCTTAGTTGTAAGAAAATTCTGTAAAAAAAATGGAAGTGTAAGCAAGTCAATTTTTTAAGGCCAGCAGGCTAAAAAATAAACGTTTATCTTAAGAGACAGCAAAAAAATATTTTTTACAAGTCTCGTGCTTGTGGAAAAAAATCGTAATTAATTTAAAATTGGTTAAATTCGAAAAGAAAAAATAATTATTGAATAAACATTTATATAATTTTAGCTGTAAAATAAAATTATCTCACCTGGTCCTCATCATTGAGTTTTTCATGGTGATGACTACTAGGCGAGAGAGATCTTTTATTCAGTTTCTTGTGAGACAGGAGGTAGTAGCTTTTCAGGGATCCAATCTGAAACAGGGAATAATTTGATTTTAATTGAAGTTTTGAAAGAATTAAACAATTTTCATTCGATACAAAATGTCCAGCTAATAAAAAATATCTTTCAATTTAAATTTCGCGCCTAACTGACGTCAAAATCGCATGACGTCATTAGAAACATAACCTCTGTCGAAATGGCGCGAAATTCAAATTGAAATATTTTAATCCTCTCTTTTAAACCTTGCATTCAGCATATTTTTAAAACAAAACTGAATTAATAGAATACTAGTGGCCCTTCTTCTAATAAAAAGTTTGTTTTTCAAGCTTTAAATGACGGATCTGCATTGAGAATTGTCTCACTGACAAAGTTTAGCAACTTTTCGTCTCAATTTTAATTGAAGTTTTGAAAAAATTAAAAAATTTTGATTCGATGCAAAATGTCCAGCGAATAACAAATATCTTTCAATTTAAATTTCGCGCCTAACTAACGTCAAAATCACATGACGTCATTAGCAACATAACCTCTGTCGAAATGGCGCGAAATTCAAATTGAAATATTTTAATCCTCTCTTTTAAAACTTGCTTTTAGCATATTTTTTAAACAAAGCTGAATTAATAGAATACTAGTGGCTCTTCTTCTAATAAGAACTGTGTTTATCAAGCTTTAAATGACGGATCTGAATTGAGAATTGTCTCACTGACAAAGTTTCGCAACTTTTCGTCTCAATTTGAGGAATCTGAACAAGATTTGCTGGATTTTCCGGAAGTTCGTAGCTGAGCGATGTGGACCATTTGTATTCGACTAACGTAGCCCAAAGAGTTGTACCCAGTACTAGCATTCCCCAGAGAAACTTAACGCGACAACTTGGTCGAATGCAATTTTCCAAACGCTGAAGAAATTGCAAGAGACTCTCGCTTGAGCGAACCTTTCGAGATGGAGACTTTGTCGTCTGCTGGAGCACGATTTTACACTGGGAAAGCGGATTTTCTTAAAATCTAAAGCGAACTTGGCATCAGAGCCTTTCGCCTATTTTTTATTCAGTTTGGGATGACTTCCATTTCACTTCGTTCTAAATTCCTGCAATTTACTAAGAATGCTTTCCGAAGCTAATTAACGTTTAATTAACTTTTTTCTTCGTTTCATTTCGTCTTTTTCAGGGATGCAAATAGGTCAATAGAGAATATGCAGAATATAAGATGGATGTCTTCTATTTCTGAAAATTTTAAATTAAAAAAATGGTTAAATTGTAATTTGTTTATGAAATCCCAGAAATGCATTTGAACACAAAAAGATAATTAAAAAAGCTTTCTTTTTTACTTCTTCATATTTTCTTGTAAAGCTGCATCAAGTGGAAAAGTCAGCAAGTGGTCAGACAATCGTCTGACTGAACTCAGCATTTTCTACTGATAGTCGAGAAACAGGCAAAGTAAACAAATTTTTTTTCATTTCAAAAGTTTTTGTCGAATATTTCTCTGACTGATAGCGTTCTATACCCTTGTTTTCCTCCGCCTCATCCAGATTTTGGCATTCTCTTCACGTGGGAAGTTATCTTGTTTTTTTTTCTATGCAATATCTTGTTTGAGAGCTTCGTTTTCAGTCTCTTCGCGAAATCTTTCTGCGTATGAACAGTTGGTAAGACAGGGGAAATAGGGGAATTTTTAAAGAGCATAGGGGAATGAATTCTTTCAAATAAAATAAAATTAATGTAGAAATCTTATTGAATTCAATACGAAACTTTTTAAATTTCTAAGATTTCAAGTCGATCAACAAAATTGTTGAATTTTCAACAAAAAAAGATTTTCTACCAAAAGAAATGAATTTTGAATCCACAAAGACGAATATTCAACAGGAGAGTTCATTTTTAAAGTTAAAAACTCGAATGTTCTGGAAAAAAGTTTATTTTTAAATTCGAAAAGTTAAATTTTCATCAAGAAAGTTAATTTTCAATCCCGAAACATGAATTTTCAACCAAATAATTCAATTTTTAACGACAAATTAATTTTTAACAAACAGCCGTATTTAAAACAAAATAGTTGAACTTTCAAGCAAGAGAGACGAATTTTCAACATATCACTTAAACTTTTAAGTAAATGAATCAATTTACAAGTCCAAAGACGAATTTTTGAGAAGACAGTTGAATTTTCTACAAAAGTTAATTTTCAACAAACAAAAATTAATTTTTAATTAAAAAACAAGACTTTCTTACCATAAAAGATGAATTTTCAATCCAAAAGGACGAATTTTCAGCGAAACAGTTAAAACCTTTTTCCAAAAAAGATGACTTTGACAAGGTAGTTGATTTTTCAACAAAGCAATTAAATTTTCAACAATATAGTTACATTTTGAACCAAATAGTTTAATTTTTCAAGCCGAAAAGTTTAATTTTGAACAAAAAAGTTGATTTTCAAACAAGAAAGATGACTTTTCTATCAAAAAAGATGAATTTCCTATCCAAAAAGACAGATGTTCAACAAAACAATAAGATATGAAGATTCATTTTGTACCAAACGACCAACTTTCAATAAAATGCATTATTTTTGAACCAAATAGTTGAATTTTAAACTAAAAAAGATAAATTTTCAACAAAAAATGGCATAGTTAAATTTTAAGTTTAAAAAATTAATTTCCAACAACAAAAGCAAGACTTCAACCGGTAGAATTCAACCAAAAAGAAAAATGTTTAATAAAATAGTTGAATGTTTCATAAATTAGTTGAATACTGAACCAAACAGATGAATTTTCAAAAAAGATCATTTTTTGTACCCAGAAGACGAATTTTTAACGAAATACCTAAATTTTAACCAAATAATTGAATTTTTAACTTATTCAATGGAGAAATTTTCAACCAATAATGTAATGGTTACATTTTCAGGTGAAAACGGCAATTTTCAACCGAGAATAAATCTAATTTTCAGAAAAATAATTAAATTCTCAACAAACAGGTGAATCTTTTAAAAAATAAATTTTTAACATAGTAGTTGAACTTTCTATCAAGTAGTTGAATTTTCAACTAAAAAATAGGAATTTTCAACAAAAAATGTAATAATTGACATTTCAACAAAGAAAGGTTTTAATTTAAAGGAAAACCAGTCGAAATCAACCAAAAAAAGACAAATTTTCAACAAACGGATTAAATTTTCAACAAAATAGTCCATTGATTAATTATTGCAACAAATTTTATAAGAGAAACCTTAGCGTAAATAATAAAAAAATATTTGCAGATTTGTGTTCTTTCTTCCGCTTCAGGCAAAAATCGTAATTTTCATTCACTCTCGATTTAAAAAAGCTCATCTTATTCCTTGAAAGCTTCTTTACAATTCTATTCGTCCTGTTTTTATGAAATATTATTTAGCAATTTTTTTTACTTAAAAAAATGATAAACTATGAATAACTGCAGGTAATATTTCTAAAGAATATAAATTCCATGAAATCGTGACGAATGTAAAGAATCTCTTATGAAATAAAATGAGCTCTTGGAAATGAAAATTGAGTGGAAATTACGACTTCTGCCTAAAGTGGAAGAAAAAATACAAATATGCAAATAACTACATATAAATATAGAATTATGACCTCAACAATTTTTTTTTATTCACGCTTGGATAAGCAGGGACATGAGGGAAGGGAAAGCATGAGAAGTGAGGGGAAATGAGGAGAGGGTAAATAGGGGTTGTGAGGGGAGGGGAAGTTGAGGAAATGAGGGAAGAAGTAGGGAAATGAAAGGAAATTAAGGGAGGGGAGGGGGACCTGAAGAGAAATGAGGGGAAGGGAAGCAGAGCAAGTGAGAGGAAATGAGAGTAAAAGAAGTAGGGGGAGTGAGGGGAGGTAAATTAGGGAGAAATGAGGGGATCGGAAGTAGGGGACGTGAGGGAAAGTGAGGGTAGGGGTAGTAGAAGTGGTGGGTGAGGGCGAGAGGAATCAGAGGAAGCGAGGGGGAATAAGGGAAGGAAAAGTAGGGAAAGGGAGAAGTGGGCGTTGGGGCGTAGGGATGAGAAGCGAAAGGTGAATTGGTGGGGAAGTACGGAGAGGGAACTAAGGGAGGAGAGGGGAAAATAGGGGTATAAGGGGAGGGAAACTACTAATTTTTTAACGTGAAATTACCTAAAACATCCTTCAGCGAAAGAAAGAAAAGAGGGGAAGTTTTTTGAAAATCGGACAAAAGAGAAATTCTTTAAAAAGGTTGAAAAGAGGGGGCTAGGGGAAAGAGTGTGAAGTCTGTGGTAAAGATTGTAAAACGTGAGCAGGAGGAAGAAGAGATGAGGCAACATATGTTTCTTGAGAAATACTCTAAGCGTGATAGGACGCTTTGGTAGTTTCAGTGTAGCGAGAGCGATATAATTTCAGAACCTCGCTAGACTCTTTCGCATATTTCCAAGATCCTCCGGCAATTTTCCATGCGACTTGGCGCCCCGTTGCCTTTCCTGAACTTAACTTTCCGAAGACCGACAGTGCTCTACTAAGAGCCCCTAATGGACAAGTCGAGGCATAATTGGATCGGATGATAAGCGCCACGATTATCATGCGCGTTACGAGCTTGAGAAACAAGATAACACCTTTATTACACTTATTACATTTCAAAGTAACTTTAGAGCCGCTTAGTCCTAATTTTCGAAATTGCTTCTCTTGTAACTATATATAATTTTGAACCTTCGCATTTGATTTGATAGGATTTACATGAGAAAAAAACAGTTTTCCTAGTTTGTAACCATTTTTTCCCAGTCAGAATTCAAGCTATCAAAGCTTGAATATTTTCAAAATTTTACACTATTTGAAAACAAAATATTAAAATTAGTAAAACTAGGCGGCTTGCGCCTACAAAATAAGGTTTTTTCAGCCTACCTTTCCCAACTTCTTCCACTTATACTTCCCCCACTTATACTTCCCCCTCTCCTCACTTCTACAGATAATACTCCCCTTTCTCCACTTTCCTTCCCCAGCCCACACTTCTCCACCACTACTCATCCTCACTACCTCACTGTCTCACTAGCCCTCCCCTCACTTCCCCTACCTGCCCTTCCATCATTAACTCTTACCACCCATAATTTCCTCTACATCCTCACCACACATATCCCCTTCACTCCCTCACTCCCCCTACATCATCATGCCTAATTTTCCCCCAGTCTCACTACCATCTCATTGCAGCTCAATTCCATTAGTTCACCACCCCTCACCTCCCCTACTAACCCACCCCTCACTTTCCGAACATCCCTCCCCTCATTTTTAATAGTTCCCCTTAATCCCCACTCCTCATTTCCTCTAACAGCCCCTCCCTCATTTCCTCTTACTTCCCCGACTTGCTCACTCATTTACCCATACTATCCCTAATACCTTCCCATAATTTCCCCTCACTTCCCCTCCTTGTACAAAAGTACGACGGACGAACACCCAACCAAAACTATAAGGATTTCTGTCCCGGGGTACGAAACTTTAAAAGTGGTAGAATTTAAAATCAATAGCTTACAAAATTGCAGGGATCACAGAGCAAAAAAAAGCTGAAAAAAAGGGGAAATAGAGTAATTTTTTCAAGAAAAAGGGGAAAAATAGGGGAAAGATTCAAGATTTATTTATACATTCAGAAAAAAAGAAATCTTTTTATAACAAATTGTATATTTTATAAATAATGTTAAATGTTTTTTTAATGACTTATGTCATTAAAGAATTTATTTTTTAATTGGGTATACTCAGGTCGTTAAAAATGCAATCACGGCGATATTAACTCGGATAATAAAAAGACCCGAGAAAATATAAAATTTTTTATATGTTTTAAATCGTTCTCATAATCAAGAATATTTCCTCTTCTAAACATTTTCGACCAAAAAAGATGTCTTTAACAAAGTAGTTAAATTTGCAACAAAGTAATTAACTTTTCGACAAACTATTTGAATGTTTTACCAAATAGCTGAATTTTTAACCTACATAGATGAATTATCAATAATGAAGATTACTTTTCTACTAAAAGACGAATTTTCAAAAAAAGACAGAATTTTTCAACCAAATAGTTGAAATTTCAACTAAAAAGGATAAGCTTAAAAACAAAAACGGAACACATTAATTTTCAGTTTAAAAAAATACTTTAAATAAAAAACGAATTCTCAACCAGTTGAATTCATAAAAAAAGACGAATTTTTAACGAAATAGTGGAATCCTCAACCAAATAGATGAATTTTCAACAAACAAGATAATTTTTCTACCCAAATAAATAAAATTTTAACAAAGTAGTTAAGTTTTCAAACTGAAAAGTCGTATTTTTTAGAAAACAGTTGACCTTTAAACCGGAAAGAAGAATTTTCAACAAGAAAATTATTTTTAAGCTAGAAAATTAATTTTCGATCAAGAAAGATGAATTTTCAACGAAATAGTTGAATTTACAACTAAAAAAGATACATTTTCAACCAAAAATGGAATAGTTACATTTTCAGAGAACAAAATTAATTTTCAGCCAAAAAAGAGCTAACTTTTAGCAAAATAGTTAAATTTTCAACCAAAGAGATGAATTTTCAAGAAAAGAGTTCAATATTCAACCAAATATTGTAATTTCTAACCATAAGTTTATTTTTCAACCAAGAAGATTAATTTTCTAAAAAAAAAGATTAATTGTCACAATAAATACTTGAATTTTCAACCAAGTACTAGAATTTTCAACAAAAAAAAGACGAATTTTCAACCGAATAGTTCAATTACAAACTAGAAAAGATACATTTGCAACCAAAAATGGAATAGTTACATTTTAAGTTGAAAAATTATTTTGCAAACAAAAATGGAACGAATTTTCAACAATGAATCTCCAATCAAAAAAATAAATTTTTAGCAATATTTTTTGACTTTAAACCAGGTAGTTTAATGTTTGGCTATAAAAGTTCACTCTAATAAACTGGTTGCATTTTTAACAAAATAATTCAATTTTCAAATAAATAGTAGACGTTTCAACCAAACGAGATGAATTCCAAATCAAAAATATAATGGTGACTTTTTAAGAAAAAAAATTATTAGAGTGAACTTTTATAGCCAAACATTAAACTACCTGGGGTAAGGTCAA
>CAKNYM010053564.1:457466-468449 GCA_932195095.1 Andricus curvator | reverse complement strand
TTTCAACAAAATACAGAAATTCTTAACAAAATAGTTGAATTTTCAACTGAAGAAGATACATTTTCAGATAATCGTGTAATAGTTAAATTTGCAGTTAAAAAATGAGTTGTCAAGCAACAAAAAATTATTTTTAACAAAATAGTTCAATTTAGGGGAAAAAATGGTTTCTAAATAAAATGATGAATAAAAAGAATTTAACAAAGTAGTTCTATTTTTAACTGAGAAATTGAATTTCAATAAAAAAAATGAAATCTCTATCAAAAATTTAATAGTTGATGTTTCAGTCGAAAAATTTTTTAATTTTACACAAAAAAACAGTGGAATTCAACCAAAAGGACGAATTTTCAATAAAACAGTTGAATTTTTAACCAAAAAGAATGACTTTTTAACAAAATTGTTGAATTTTCAATAAAATGGTTTAATCCTCAACCAAAACTGATTAATTTTCAAGAAAACAGTTATGATTTTTAACCAAAAAAGATGCAATTTCTACCTAAATAGATGAATTGCTAACCCAAAAAGATCATTTTTTAACTGAAAAGAATGACTTTTTAACCAAATTTTTTAATTTTCAAACAAATAGTTGAGACTTCAACTCAAAAAGATACATTTTGAACGAAAAATTGAAGGATTTGATTTTCAGTTAATGACAATGATTTTTAAACCAAGGAAAAACGAATTTTCAACCAAATAGTTTAATTTCCAACCAAAGTGATTAATCTTCGATAAAAAAAATTGATTCTCAACGAAAAGTGTACTAGTTGAAATTTTCACCAAAAAATGTTGTAATTTTGAATAAAAAACAGTTCAATTAAACCAAAAAATACATATTTTTCCTAATTCTATTTTATCTACAAATATTGTTCCAACTAAAATTTAAAATAATGCAATTTCAGTTTTTTTTTGTAATCTATGTTTTATAATATAAATGAATTAATATTTTAGCACAGTTTCTAGTATAAAAAGCCATCAGTTAAAAATTTCGTTCATTTGAACATTCTGAACTTCAAGCACATCTAAAAAAGACGAAATTTCAACCAAAAGGAATGATTTTTGAAAAAAATTGTTCAATTTTTAACAAAATAATAAAATAAATTTCAACTCCAGTTTTAAATTCCCTGACTGTCTCTTACTTTCTGGAATTCCCTGACCCGTAGTAGTCCTGTAAATGAATAAATAATGATAAACGAAAATTTAAAGTTTTGAATAGATATTGTGGGTAGGATAACATTAGGCAAGTTATAATACAGATTTTTGTTTATGGTTTTACGGACGTGTCTCCATTACAGATCTCGTAATTCTATACCAAAATTCAATTAATTAATAATTCAGTAAGGATTATATTCCGATCGAATGCCCAATATCATTAGCCATGTACGTACATATATTGAGAAATGAATCAATTATTCCAAATTGGATTCCCTATGTGAATCGTGAAACTAATTCATAACACTCGAATTGTTTGTGTATTCAATTGTCCAAATGTGGCACAAAATTTAATTCATTACACGGAGCTGTTGTACATCATCTCTGATCATTGTTGTCAGTCCTGAAAGTAACTGAGCTTTATTTTATTAATCATTGTTAACGAGATCGAATTCACCAAGCACAATTCAAGCAACATGTCGATATTAAATGACTAAATAATTCTGTTGTAAAATAAATTGCCTTTTATAGCACTTTTATTTATATCTCAATCCTTTTTATTTTTAATTAAGTTTTTACTAATAATATAGATCAAGTTTACCGATACGAATTCTGAGAGTTTAATTATTATATTTAATTATTATTATTATATAACTCTTATAAGAATTATTTTTAAAACTTGGGTTTGTTTCTGCTTCGTCTTTTCTGTGAAGCTTCTTTGAGGAGAAAACTCAATAAATAGTCAGACACGTCTGTCTGAATCATCATTTTCCACTGAAAGTAGTACATTTTTTCAGCCTCAAAATAAGGATACAAAAAGTGATAGACGAACTATAAAAATATTATTTATGGATATTTCTAACGTTTTCAAATTTTAAATCACTTTTTTTCCGTCCACATTCTGGATTTTTTAAGTTTCTCAATTTGTAGAATTATTAAATTATACTGAATTTGATTGCACAACTTTTTCAATTTTGTATAAGGGAAAAAATCAAAAAGTTTGAATTATTCAATTTTGAACTTAAAAAAAAAAAGATTTTAGAAAACAAAACCTTTTTTCACTTTTCATATTAATCACAATAGGTATTGAAATAATAATAAGTGAGATGAAGAAGTAGGACCTTAATGACAAATACTTAATTAAAAATATTTTTTGTGTTGATATAATGATTAGATCTGCTTTTAGACAGTTATATTGAGGTTTATTTTTTATTCACAATATAATTACTAAAACAAGTAACGTTAAAGTTATTTAAAATAATTTTTAAATTAAAAAATAATGGGAATATCAATTGTTTTCCTTTTTACAACGAAGTTCACTCAATGAAAATAAATTTTGTGTTTTCGGATGACAAGGTTATCCAAAAAAATGTTATTATTAAGAAGCATAATTTTTACGTGGGAATAGCAAAATAAACAAATAGAATTGCAGATACATTTTTTTGAGAAAAAAACGGCTATCAATAACGAAAATGGAATCAACATTACGATTTTTTCTAAAGCGAAATTTCAAATAACTAATGTTAAATGAAAAATTACAAATTAACCTATTTTGTTTCTATAGCAGATAGATTTTTCTTTTAAAATTAGTTATATTTAACAATGCGGCTATCTCTGTCGATTTTAGAAACTATTATAAACATACTTAAGAAAGGTTTTTTAAAAATAATTTATAATCAACGTTAAAGCTATAGTCAAACAATTTATTCGTGTTCTGTACTTCAGCATAAAAAGAGTTCTTCGCTTGTTGATCTCGATTTTAATTACATTTTTTTCTAATTTTTATTTTAATACCAGAATTTTTAGCTGCATAACATAAAAAAAATAAGAAGAGCGATTTTAAATTAAAAGTTGTCTACATAATTTAAAAATTCTTTTCAAACTCATTTTTACAAAGAGACCGTACATTAATTACATAAAAAGCAACAAAAAAAGATGCGAGAGATAGAAGTACTAAAAATGGAAATTTGAAAGATGATATAAAAAAAGCATTCAAAATTGCATCATTTTCTATTATACACATTAAATATTGAAGACTCTTCAATTGCAAATATTTAAAATTGAAGAATTTTAAACTGCAAATGGTTAAAATTGAAGAATTTCAAATTGTAAATCTTCAAAATTGCACTAATCCAAAAAAAGGTTCAAAATTAAATAACTTTAAAATATAAATCTTGAAAATTGAATAATTAGCAATTAAATATTTCAAAATTAAATAATTTTAAATTCTATATTTTTAAAATTCAAGAATTTTCAATTGTAACTCTCCAAAATTGAAAAACTTTGATTTGTAAATATTTAAAATTGAAGAGTTTTTAATTTTAAAAATTTACAATTGAAAATTATCCATGTTATAAGTTTTGAAATAAAAATTTCTGTAATTTTTATGATTAATGTTTTAATTTTTTCCGGTATCTTAGAATATTAATGTAGTGAAGGCCTTTTCCGGCTTTTTGATGTTTATATTTAAATATTGCCGGAAACAGCCTTCACAACATTAATATTTGATGATTAATATTCGAAATTTCTTTAATTTGGTAGATTTAGAATTAAAAACCCGACTTTTGATTTTCAAAATTTAAGAATTGTTATTTAAGCAGCTTTAAACTTTAAGACTTTGTAACGCTTCAAAATTGTAGAACTTTGAATGATAAATCTTTGAATTTGATTTGATTTTCATTTTGAAAATTTACAATAAAAAATTATGCAAGTTTTAAGTTTTGACAATGAAAATTCCGTAATTTTGATGCTTTATAATAATGAAGTTCGAAGATTTAGAACTGATGTTTAGAATGTCTTTTAAAACCATCTCATTGTGAAATAAAATTCCAAATGAACTTAATAATTTCTTTTTTTTTGCTTCTAATTTCTGATGGGATTAAATCTTATATTTAAATAAAAGTTACAGATTACAGAAAGCCGATTAAAATTAAAATCAAATTAAAATTGTATAAAAGCCGATTCAGCTAGTTTAATATTTATTTTAATTTATTATTATCAATTATATTTTATACACTACTGTCGAATAGTATAGAGCCACTAAACAGGTGACCTATTAAAAATTAGGCTTGACTTTGAAAGGTAGTGCCGTCCAGAATGATACAAATATTTTTAAAAACTTGAAGATCTGATTAAATTCGACGTTAAATGAGCCCTAGTTGAAGGAATTTGGCCCTGTGGGTATTAAGGTATCACGTCAGAAAGACAAAAATAGAATTCCAATTTTTACGAAATCAGGGTGGCGATTCGGCGGACGATTTCAAATTCCCGGTCATTTCCCGGTTTTCCCCGGTCAAGTTTTTCAATTTTCCCGGTCAACTCAAAGTAATATATTTATATTTGCCGCAAAACGCAAACATTTTTTTTAATTCATGACGCTTGTTCTAAACATCTTTTAACACAACAGAGCAAAACGTTGCAAAATAAATTAATTTTGAAAAAATACTTACATTTTGCACTAAAAAATATCAATTTTTCACAAAAAATGGAATAGTTAAACTTTCAATTGAAAAAATTAATTTTCAACAAAAAAACAGATTTTCAACAAAATAGTTCCATTTTCAACCAAAGTGATGAATTTTCAAATAAAATTATGAATCTTTATCTGGAATAGTTAAATTTGAAACCAAAAAGATAAATTTTCAAATAAAATGATGAATATTTGACTGGAATACTTGAATTTTCAACAAAAAAGACGAATTTTTAAAGAAGATTACATTTTAAATAAAAAGATTAATTTTCTACCCAAAAATAGAATTTTTCAACCAAATACATTAATTTTTAAAGAAAGGTTTGAAGTTTTAATAAAAGAAGACAAATTTTCAACCAAATAGTTAACTTTTTAACTGAAAAAATAATAATTTTCAATCAAAAATGGAATAGTAACATTTTTAGTTTAAAAAATTATTTTTAAACCAAACATAAGAGTTTTCAACCATAACAATGAATCTTCAACTGAAATAGTTAAATTTTCAAACCAACAAATTAATTAATTACCAAAACTTTAATAATTAAATTTCAAGTTAAAAAAATTAATGTTTAACCAAACAGATGAATTTTCAACAACGACTATGAAATTTTCAATTGGAATAAGTTACATTTTCAGTTAAAAAAATTACTTTCAACAAAAAAAACTAACTTTTAACAACAAGAAAAACTAACTTTCAAAATAATAGTTACATTTTCAAACAAAGTGATGAATTTTCAAATAAAATTGTAAATATTTAACTGCAATAGTTGAATTTCAAACCAGAAAGATGAATTTCTAACTGAAATGATGAATCTTTAACTAGAATAATTGAATTTTTGACCAAAAAGATTAATTTTCAACCAAGAAGATTAATTGCTACCAAAAAAGACGAATTTTCAACTAACAAAGATAATTTTTCATCCAAAAATTGAATAATTAAATTTTTAGTCAAAAATGAATGTTCAACCAAAGACATGAATTTCGAACTAAAATTATGAAATATTCAACTGGAATAATAGTTTCATTTTCAGTTTAATAAAAATAATAATTTTCAACCAAAAAACATCCAAAGAAAAAACAAATTTTCAATCAAACAGCTCATTTTTCAACCACAGAAATGAATTTTTAATTAAAAAGATGGATCTTTAACTAAAAAAAATTAATTTTTAACAAAAGAGTTTAACTTTCAACCAAATAATTTTATTTCCAACCTAAAAGATGAATTTTCAACTAAAATGATAAATATTTGACTGGAATACTTGAATTTTTAACTGAACAGAAGAATTTTTAAACAAGAAGATTAACTTTCCAAGAAAAATAAGATAATTTTCTACCAAAAAATTTTCAATTAAAAAAGACAAATTTTTATCCAAATGGTGGAATTCCGAACTTGAAAATAATAATTTTCAACTCACAATGGAACAGTTAAATTTTCATTTAAAGAAATTAATTTTCAACCAAACTGATGAATTGTCAACTAAAATTATGAATCTTCAACTAAAATGATGAATCTTCAACTGGAATAGTTGAATTTTATGCCGAATAGATGAATTGTCAACCATAAAGATTAATTGTCTACAAAAAAAGATGAATTTTCCACAAAGTACATACATTTTCAAACAAATAGTTTAATTTTTAAATGCAAAATATCAATTTTCAACCAAATAGTGGAATTTTCATAAAAAAAAAAAATTGATTTTCAAGAAAGTAGTTACATTTTCAACCAGAGATGAATTTTAAATTAAAATGATGAATCTTCAACCAAACAAATTAATTTTTAACAAAAGTTTAACTTTAACCCAGTAGTTGAATTTTTAGCTAAAAAACGATGGATTCGCAACGAACGATGTAAAAAAAATTTCTATTATAATTCAGAAATATTTCTTCTTTGAAATACTACTTCTACTCTGAAAACTGCTTGAAGTACTTTTATTACCTAAAATTTAGAAGAGGGAACTTTCAAATTGTGACGAATTCTGACTTGGAAGAGGGATTTTTGAAAATTCCTTTCTTCTAAATCCGAATTATAATTCCCTTAAAAAATTCCCATTCCATGTAAAAAATTCCCTGTTCCAAGTGAAATTATATTTCATGAATTTTTCTATAATCAGAAGTAAATTCCCGGTTTTTAAATTAAATTCCCGGTCATTTCCCGGTCTTTCCCGGCCAAGTCGCCACCCTGGAAATTCTTTACTTGAACTTTAACTCTTGGCAGGAGCTAGGAAAATAAATTTATTAGCGGTAATTTATTTTAAATTTAGCACGCTCGCACAAAAAAAATTTTTTTTCATGACCTTGTGAAAATTTGTCAATGTTTATTGGCTCAAATGAAAGCTGCAATTCTAAGAATGACTTTTGTAAAAAAATATTTACAAAACAATAAGGGTAATACAGCGCGCTATTTTTTCTAGTTTTAAATAAAAAAGAATTGCTTAATTTTCTTATCTGAAAATTATAGAAAAATTGAAAACATTAATAAATTTTCTCATCATCCTCTGCAGTTTTCAGTTAAAGTGAATTTTCCTTGCAGGTGACGCTGGCGGAAATGAGACTTGTGCATCTCCTCTAGACTAGAGCACTAGTAAAGTGGAAACGAGCGACACTTCGCCTATGACAACAACTCGCTTATTTGTCTCCGGAGAGGAGCTTCCTGAATTCAAAAGGTGACAACCATCGAATTTAAAGTGGGATTGACTCTACAATTTTATGCTTCGCACCCACTTTCCATTTCGCACCCACTTTCCACTACCCTCTTTCTGTTTATTTTTTTTGTTTTGTTTATTTATCTTGCTTTCACAATTGCTGGTGTAGGACTTTCGCAAATCGGCATCGCTTTTTGCCATAGGAAAGGTAGACGAAAGTAGGATAGGGGTTGAAGGATGAGAGCGAGAAGACTCGTACCGGGAATGTTTTTCCAGTCATTACGCTCTCACAGCCTGATCCAGCATTCCACCCAAGGTCCTGGAGCAATAAGAGAAAAACTGAGACCACTAGGTCGTTAGGTATATTCCCGGTGAGAACTATAAGACTTTCCAGCAGATGATTCCTCTCCTTCTGACACCTTTTCTATGATTTTCCAACCCCGGAATATATTTTCCTCTTGTAAAAAGGCTATTTCTGATGAATAAACAGTGGATTTCTTCTTCCATGCTGGTATCTATTCCTCTGATCATAACAATTCCCGCCGGAATTTACTCTCGAAGAATTTTAAAAATTGATTGGCTGCCAAATCTTTTCTTTAGAGGTTGCCAGAAAAAAAATTTTCCGGCATGGATTTTAATATGGGGGATTATATATAATCAGGTCTGGCAATTTCGTCTTATTGGCTTCAAAATTCAAAAAAAATTTTGAAAATTCATGTATTTTGTTGCAAATACGTATTTTTGTTGAACATTATTCTTCGCGGTGGAAAAGTAATCTTCTGGTCGAAAATTTAACTGGGTGGTTAAAAATGAAACTGCTTGGTTGAACTACTTTGTTAAACAAATTTCTTTTAGTTTACCTCTTTGATTGAAAATTTAATTATTTTGTTGAAAACTCGTTTTCTGGTTGAAAATTAATTTTTTTATTTGAAAATTGAACATTTCCATTTTTGATTAAAAATGTATCGTTATAAATTGAAAATTCAACTATTCGGTAGAAAATTAATGTATTTTGTCAAAAATTCATCTTTTTGAGTAGAAGATTATTCTTGTTTGTTAAAAATTCATTCCTGTTTTTAATAATCCGTCTTTTGGGTTAAATTCAACTCGTTGAAAATTAGTGGTTTTTTGTTAAAATTATTTTTTAACTGAAAATTTGACTATCTATTTTTGGTTCAAATGTTATCTTTTTTAGTTGAAAATTCATCGGTTCGGTTGAAAATTCATCTTTCTTGATTGAAAATAAACTTTCTTGTTGAAAATTAATCTTTTCCGGTTAATAATTCAACTGTTTTCTAAATCATTCTACTTGTTGGCTTAAAATTTCAACAGTTTGTTGAATAAATTTACCATTTGGTCGTACACTCATCTGTTTGGTTGAAAATTCATCTATTTGGTTGAGGATTCAACTATTTGTTGAAAATTCGTAATTTTTCATTGAATTCAACTGGTTGAAAGTGTGTATTTTTTTGAAAATTAGTTCTTTTTAACTGGAAATTTGACTATCAATTTTTTTTTTAAATGATTATTTTTAGTTGAAAAATCAACTATCCGGTTGAAAATTCATCTTTCTTGATTGAAAATAAACTTTCTCGTTGAAAATCATCCTTTCCGGTTAAAAATTCAACTGTTTTCTAAAACATTCTACTTTTTGGCTTAAAACTTCAATAGTTTGTTAGAAAATTTTACTATTCATTTGCAAACTCAACTCTTTGGTTGAAAATTCATCTATTTGGTTAAGAATTCAATTAATTGTTGCAAATACGTCTTTTTTGTTGAACATTATTCTTCGAGGTGGAAAAGTAATCTTCTGGTTGAAAATTTAACTAGGGGGTTAAACATGAAACTACATGGTTGAATTACTTTGTTCAAAATTTTTTTTTTTTAGTTTACCTCGTTGATTGAAAATTGAACTATTTTATTGAAAACTCGTTTTTTGGTTGAAAATTAATTTTTTTATTTGAAAATTGACCTTTTCCATTTTTTAATAAAAAAGTATCTTTATAAATTGAAAATTCAACTATTCGGTAGAAAATTGATGTATTTTGTCAAAAATTTGTCTTTTTGAGTAGAAGATTATTTTTGTTTGTTAAAAATTCATCTTTTTGGTGGAGGATTCAACCATGTTTTTAATAATCCGTCTTTTTTGGTTAAATTCAACTCGTTGAATATTAGTTGTTTTTGTTTAAAACTTGTTTTTTAACTGAAAATTTGACTTCATCGGTTCGGTTGAAAATTCATCTTTCTTGATTGAAAATAAACTTTCTTGATTAAAATTCATCTTTTCCAGTTAAAAAATACAATTTTTTAAAATCATTCTACTTTTTGGCTTAAAATTTTAACAGTTTGTTGAAAAAATTTACTATTTGGTCATACACTCAAATGTTTGGTTGAAAATTCATCTATTTGGTTGAGGATTCAGCGATTTGTTGAAAATTCGTATTTTTTCATTGAATTCAACTGGTTGAAAGTGTGTATTTAAAAAAAAAATTAATTGTTTTTTTAACTGGAAATTCGACTACCAATTTTTTTTTAAATGATCGTTTTTAGTTGAAAAATCAACTATTCGGTTGAAAATTCATCTTTCTTGATTGAAAATAAACTTTCTCGTTGAAAAATCATCTTTTCCGGTTAAAAAGTCAACTGCTTTCTAAAACATTCTACTTTTTGGCTTAAAACTTCAATAGTTTATTAGAAAATTTTACTATTTGTTTGCAAACTCAACTTTTTGGTTGAAAATTGAACTATTTTGTTGAAAACTCGTTTTTTGGTTTAAAATTAATCTTTTTATTTGAAAATTAAACTTTGCCATTTTTGATTAAAAATGTATCTTTATAAATTGAAAATTCAACTATTCGGTAGAAAATTGATGTATTTTGTCAAAAATTCTTTTTTTTTAGTAGAAGATTATTCTTGTTTGTTAAAAATTCATCTTTTTGGTGGAGCATTCAACTATGTTTTTAATAATCCATCTTTTTTGGTTAAATTCAACTCGTTAAAAATTAGTTGTTTTTTGTTAAATTTTTTTTTTAACTGAAAATTTGACTATCTATTTTTGTTTGAAATGATATCTTTTTTGGTTGAAAATTCATCGTTTCGGTTGAAAATTCATCTTTCTTGATTGAAAATAAACTTTCTTCTTGAAAATTCATCTTTTCCAGTTAAAAAATCAAATGTTTTCTAAATCATTCTGCTTTTTGGCTGAAAATTTTAGCAGTTTGTTGAAAAAATTTACTATTTGGTCGCACACTCAACTGTTTGGTTGAAAATTCATCTATTTGGTTCACGATTCAACTATTTGTTGAAAATTCGTAATTTTTCATTGAACTCAACTGGTTGAAAGTGTGTATTTTTTTGCTGAAAATTAGTTATTTTTTTAACTGGAAATTTGACTATCCAATTTTTTTAAATGATCGTTTTTAGTTGAAAAATCAACTATCCGGTTGAAAATTCATCTTTCTTGATTGAAAATAAACTTTCTCGTTGAAAATCATCTTTTCCGGTTAAAAAGACAACTATTTTCTAAAACATTCTACTTTTTGGCTTAAAACTTCAATAGTTTGTTAAAAAATTTTACTATTTGTTTGCAAACTCAACTCTGGTTGAAAATTCATCTATTTGGTTCAGGATTCAACTATTTGTTGAAAATTTGTATTTTTCCATTGAATTCAACTGGTTAAAATTGTGTATTTTTTGTTGAAAATTAGTTGTTTTTTCAACTGGAAA
>CAKNYM010053564.1:428879-445973 GCA_932195095.1 Andricus curvator | reverse complement strand
AAAAAGATAATTTTCCTACCAAAAGATGAATTTTCAATCCAAAGGGATGAATTTTGTATTCAAGAAGACGAATGTTCAACAAAATAGTTGAATTTTAGACCAAGAAAGATAACTTTTCAACAAAATAATTAAATTTTCAACCAAAAAGTAGGACCTTTAACAAAAAGAGATACATTCTGGATTAAAAATATAATAGTAGACTTTTCAATTAAAAAGAATTAACTTTTAACCATAAAAGATTACTTTTTAACCAAAAAAGATGACTTTTCTATCAAAAGATAAATTTTCAATCCTAAACGACAAATTTTCTATTCAAAAAGATGAATGTTCAACAAAACAATTTAACTTTCGACCAAATATGATGACTTTTCTACTAAAAGATGAATTTTAAATCCAGCAGGATCCAACAAAACAGTTGAATTTTCGACAAAAAATTATGACTTTCTGACAAAATAGTTGATTTTCAACAAAATAATGAAATTTTCAACAAAAAAGTAGAACCTTTGATAAACAAAAAAATTCTGGATTAAAAATACACTAGTAGACTTTTTAATTAAAAATAATTAACTTTTAACCATAAAAGATGACTTTTCAACCAAAAAATATGACTTTTCTTCCAAAAGATGAATTTTCAATCATAAATGACAAATTTTCAACTAAAAAAGACGAATTTTTAATAAAACAGTTGAATTTTCGACCAAAAAAGATAATTTTCCTACCAAAAGATGAATTTTCAATCCAAAGGGAGGAATTTTGTATTCAAGAAGACGAATTTTCAACAAAATAGTTGAATTTTAGACCAAGAAAGATAACTTTTCAACAAAATAATTAAATTTTCAACCAAATAGTAGACTTTTCAATGAAAAAGAATTCCCTTCATCTTCAATTTTCGATAGGAAAATCATATTTCAACCCGTACTCTATTTGGTAAAATTAGACTTTTATGCCCAAAAATGGCCGGAAGTGGGTAAATTTGATATTTGAAGACAGAATATATAACATGTGAGCTTATGGCAATCTCCACAAGGTGTCCAGTGATTCTTAGGAACAAAATTCAAGGTCTTTTCCAGGTTTTCAAGGTCAAGAAATCAAGTTTTTCCAGGTCTCCCTTTTTTACATTTAATAATGAAATAACCAATTGTTATTCATGTGAAAAATGAGAAATTTCATTTTTTATTGGCCAACGATTTCTAATAAAAGCAGAACCATATATAAACGAATTTCCTAATTTTTTGCGAACGTAAGTCGTCTTTGCGAAATCCTGGGGAATATTTCAACATCTTTGTGAAATCGTGAAATTTCTGTGAAATGTTTGAGAAATCTTTCAGAATCTTTTAAAATTTTGGTAAAATTTTTGAAATCCTTGAAACCTCTGAAATCCTTGTGAAAATTTTTTAAATCTTTATGAAATCTATGCAATATCTTTGCAATATTTCTGAAATCTTTTTTATTTGATTAAAATCACTGGAATATTTGAAATCTTTGAGATCTTTAAAAAAATTGAAGTCGTTTAAAATCTTTGAAATGTTTTGAAATTTTTGAAATCTTTAAAATTCGTGAAATCTTTTGAAATCCTTATGAATTCTTCGAAATATTTTTGAAATCTTTTGTATTCTTTTGAAATCTCTATGACTTCTTTGGAATATTTGTAAAAACTCTCTGAAATATTTTTTATTCGATTGAAATCACGGGAATATTTGAAATCTTCGTGAAATCTTTTGAAATCTTTCAAAAAAATTTGAAATCATTTAAAATCTTTGAAATTCTTGAAATCTTTTGAAATCCTTATGAAATTTTTCTGAAATCTTTTGTATTTGTTTGAAATCACGAAATCTTTGTGAAATCTTTTGAAATCCTTATAAAATCTTTGAAATATTTGTGAAATCTTTCTGAAATCTTTTGTATTCTTTTGAAATCACTGGAATATTTTTAATCTCTGTGAAATCTTCTAGAATTTTTTTTAATGTTTTAAAATGTTTCAAATCTAGTGTACTTGTACTCTTTTTGAAATCTTTGAAATTCCTGTATTCTTTTAAAATCTTTAATAAATCTTTGAGATATTTGTGAAATATTTTGTATTAATTTGAAATCATTAAAATATTTGAAATCTTTTGAAATCCTCTAAAAAAATTTGAAATCGTTTCAAATCTTTGAAATGCTTTGAAATCTGGTGTACACGCCTTTTTAAAATTTTTGAAATCCTTGAAACCTTTACGAAATCTTCGAAATATTTAAGAAATTTTTGTGCAATTTTTTTAATTTAATGTGCATGCCTTTTTTAAATCTTTAAAATCCTTGAAATCTTTTGAAACCTTTAAAAATATTGTGTATCTTTTTGAAAACTTTTCAGTTGAAAGATTTCTTTTAAACGAGATGATTCTTTCATAACATACTGAAAGATTTAAATTACTCTTCGCATTTCAATGAAACAACTGTTTTAGAAGCAAAACAAAATTTAAATTCCAGGTTCTCGTGAAAAATTCAAGGAGATTTCCAGGTTTTCAAGGTTTAAAAAAAAGTCAAGGCGAATTCCAGGTTTTCAAGGTCGCTGGACACCCTGCTCGAACTTTAAATCATTTTTTCTCGAAAAGCGGTTCTTCAATTTATTTGCGAAACATTTATAGTATTCCTAAATTATAACATTATTATGTCAATCATTACTAATTAATTTAATTAATTAAGTTTATCTATGCAATTACTATCTAAAATATCTAAAAAGAAAGTTAACTTTCTTTCTTCATTAACTTTAAGATCTTAAATATACAATGACCATCGATATTTTACTGCAGATAGTTGGTGGGATACGATATTTATTGCAAAAGTAAAAACAAACCGAAGGCCATGGTTTTTCAAGTCTTCCTTGCGAACATTGAGCTCCACGTGAGGACCTGTCTAACCCTCCGAGTGATGTAAGATATTTTATTCGAAATCAGTATTATACGAGACTCTCGTATGGCGCGAAATTTGAAAATGATTCGGTCCGAGCTAAAAGTATTATATATTATATTAAAGTAAAACATTTTCGAATTACACATCTTAAACTGAATGATATCATAATTCGAAAAGATTCAACCAATTATTTAAAAAACTGTTGAAATCGAACTTGGACAGATTTTTCTTATAAAACATTGTAAAATTCCCAGTCAAAAAATAAATTCACTGTCATTTCCCGGACCAGCGGCCATCCTGAAAAAGCTTTCTATCTCTCAGGGTTAAAGAAACGTTTTGCTTCCTGAAAATAGGTTAAGAGTTGAATTAAGAGAGGCACTTACAGAAGGAAACATTCACTCTTTACGAGTCGAAAATTACAGCGAAACAAAGATAAGAAGTTTATTTCTTTAGCCTTTTGCACCACTTAAGTTTGGTTTTAATAAGCTCATTTTACAAGTCTTATCATTTAAACACCACGGTAGTGTTTCTCAGAAAGTTTTAATGAGCTCCGACCTCCTAGGGAGCACATCAGCTGGATGAACGACTTTCCTCTCTATCTTTTCAAAATTGCGATATTGTACCCACTCAGCTTCAAGTCTCTCTAATTGTGAAAAGTTCTGAGAGCTTAAAGCTGCTTTTGAGTTTTGGTGGTTTGAACCAGACAAAAAAGTAATCTCGAGAAGAATAAAGCCAGACATTTTTCCACTCGCATTCTTTGCGAAAAGAATCTTTTACGATTTTGTTTTACTTTTTAGGCGCTATAAAAGAGAAAGAAGTATTTTTGCTTGATAGAAAATATTAAAAAGTTATTTTAAGTGCAGGTCTCGGACTCACTTCAGAGTTCAAAAATAGTTAAAATAGTGTCAAAAATTTGAAAAAAATGTATTACACAATTTGAAAGAACTTATAGAATTTGAAAGTATTTAGTCCGAAATTAAAAAGTGTGCAATGTAAAATTAACTCTATCATTTCAGAAAAATTTCCAGTTTTCAAATCTAATATTTCTAAAGTAATAAAAATGAACTAAAAGATTTATTTTAAATGTTATTCTTTAGTCTATAGATTATTAACATTCCTATTTATTTATGACAGGCTTCACAGTCTTTTCCCTGTTCCCCTTTTTTCTCGTTTACCCCTTAAAATTGAATTATTTTGTTGAAAATTCGAATTTTTTAAAAAAGTCATAATTTTTTATTGAAAATTGAACTATTTTGTTGCAAATTCGTCTTTTTGGCTTGAAAATTCACCAATTTCTCTACAAATTTCACGTTTTTGGTTAAACATGCCACTGTTTTTTATTTTTAATTAAATTCTTTTTTTTTACTTATTAACTGTTACATTATTATTATATTATATTATTTCATGATATTACATTAATAATATAATATAATAATACTGATTAAATTACATTAATTCAAATTCAAAATGAAATTCAAATTCAGAATTTCGTTAAAACGTCATACTTCTTCATTGTAAAGTCAACTATTTTGTTGAAAATTCAAGGATTTGATTGATTTTTTTTCTTTCTTGACTAACAAATTTTTGTTTGTTAAATCCAACTGTTTTTTTATTTTAAATTAAATTCTTCTTTTGTCCAAATATCAGCTATTACATGGTTCTTTGAAAATTTATATTTTCAGATTAAAAATTAATTTCCTTGCTTGAAAAGTTGAACTACTTTCTTGAAAGTTAATGTTTTTGGTTGGCGATTCATAATTTTATTTGCAAATTCGTTTTTTGTTGTTGTTGAAAATTCATATTTTTGGCTTGAAAATTCAATAATTTTCTGGTACAAAATTAAACTGTTTTGTAGAAAATTCGTTTTTTTATTGGAAATCAATTCTCTAATGAAAATTTAACTGCTCTATTTTTTGTTAAAAATTGATCTATTCAGTTTAAAAATTCAACTATTTAGTTAACAATTTTTGGAAATGAAAATTACATAAACTAAAAATTTATCAAATAAAATTTAGACTAGGATCACATCCATTGTTAAAAATATTTAGTTAGAATATTAATATAATTTGATTAAAATTAGTCTTTTTGGTGGAAAATTAATCTGTTTTAGTCGAAAATTTAAGTATTTGTTGGAAATTCGTTTTTGTTCGTTAAATCCAACTGTTTTTTATTTTTAATTAAATTCTTCTTTTTTTTGACTCATTAAGTGTTACAATATTATTATATTATATTATTTCATTATATTAAATTAATAATATAATATAATAATACTGATTAAATTACATTAATTCAAATTAAAAATGAAATTAAAATTCAGAATTTCGTTAAAACGTCATACTTCTTCATTGAAAAGTCAACTATCTTGTTTAAAATTCAAGAATTTGATTGAATTTTTTTTTATTTCTTGACTAACATATTTTTGTTTGTTAAATCCAACTTTTTTTTTATTTTAAATTAAATTCTTCTTTTGTCCAAATATCATCTATTATTCTATTACATGGTTCTTTGAAAATCTATATTTTTAGGTTAATAATTCATTTCCTTGCTTGAAAAGTTGAACTACTTTCCTGAAAGTTAATTTTTTTGGTTGAAGATTCATAATTTAGTTGAAAATTCGTTTTTTCTGTTGTTGAAAATTCTACTTTTTGGCTTGAAAATTCAATAATTTTCTGGTACAAAATTAAACTGTTTTGTAGAAAATTCGTTTTTTTATTGAAAATCAATTCTCGAATGAAAATTTAACTGCTCCATCAAATAAAATTTAGACTATCATCACATCCATTGTTAAAAATATTTAGTTAAAATATTAATGTAATTTGATTAAAATTAGTCTTTTTGGTGGAAAATTAATTTTCTTGGAGAAAAATTCAACTATTTGGTTAAAAAGTTATGTATTTTGTTGAAAGTTTGTCTTTTCTGGTAGTAAATTAATCTTTTTGGTAGAAAATTAAACTATTTATTTACAAATGCATGTATGTCGTTGAGGATTCATATTCATTGATAGAAAATTAATTCTCTGTTGAAAATTCATCTTTTTCGTTGAAAATTGAACTATTTGGTTGAAAGTTAAACTAATTTGTTCAATTATATGTTTGATTTTGAAATGGGCCAAAATCCATGTTCGTTAATTAAAAAATGTAAATACTTTTTTTCGCCTCTTCTTTTCACAATTCAATAGAGCTCAGCAATAACTCGAAAGTATTTTTATATATTTTTTTATTTAAAAAAGAAAAAATTTTAACATACTATTTATATAATATTATATATATTTATTTATATAACTTTATCATCAAGTTATCGTAATATGCGACGTAGTTTTTTGTTTATAATTAAATGCGTTAAAGTTATACAGTTTTTTGTGTATCCTCTAAAATTCGCGTTTTGGCACTTACGCCCTTTTTCCTGACAATCCCTCATTTTTTTTTAAATCGGATATTGAATCGAGATTCAATAAATAATATTGAGATTTCGAATCAAATGCAGATGCATTGTTATAACTGCACTGGCTGGTGGGAAAATGCCTATTCCTGAGAAAAACGTCAGTGTGTGATTTATATCCGTTAATGTTTGGATTATGGCAAGTCAGTGGCACATCATAAATTTTCACGTTTTCCTTAATTGTGCTACGCTTGACTGTTGATATTGTATTCTGATAAATAGTTGTGAATCGTTTCGCAAAAAAATGTACTTTTAACTTCTTGTTATTGTAGCCTAAAATTAATTAAATTTATTAATTAAAATTAATTAAATTAATTAAAATTAATTATGATAAAAATATAGGTTTCAAACATTGGCTTTGATTCTAATAATAAATTAAAGTTCACAAACATTTTAAGTGTAATAATAGTAATAAGGAAATACCAACTAAATGTCAACAATTCTTCTGTGATTTGAAAGATTTTTTCCAATCCATTCAAATTGGAAGCGTTTAACCTTGACATAATTGTAATCGAAGGCATTAATTTAAATAATTTAAATTTAAAACTAAAAGCATCCATGTTAAAAGACTTTTATAATTTAGTAGAAATTTAATTTTAGCAATGTTTTTATGAGTGTTTTTGATTGAGGCAGAAATTCATAAAACGAACTTTGGTATATTTGTAGATTGCAAGCATTCAAATTAAAACTTTTTAAGGAAAACTTATTTTGCGGCTTTGTAACTTTGGAAGCATTCATGTTTGAACATGTAATCTTTGGAAGTATTCAAGTACAATCGTATAAACTTTAAAGCATTCAAGTTTAATCGTTTATATTTAAAAAAATGCAAGTTTAATCGTTTAAAACTCAAAACATTCAAGTCTAATCGTTAAAACTTTTGAAGCATTCATTCTTAACCTTTAAACTATGGAAGCATTCAAGTTTAGTAATTTAAACTATCAAAGCATTCAAATTTAACAATTTTAAGTTTGGAATCATTCAAGTTTAATAAATTTAACTTTAGAATAATTCAAGATTAATAATTTTAACTTTGAAAGCATCAAGTTCAATCATTTATTCTTTAAAAACAATCAAACTTAATCATTGCAATTTTGGAAGCATTCAAGTTCAATCATTTAAACTTTGTAAGCATTCAAGTTTAATAATTGAAACTTTAGGAGGATTGAAATTTCAATAATTTAAACTTTGGAGGCATTCAACATTAATAATTTTCAATTTTAAAGCGTCCAAGTATAATCATTTAGTCTTCAAAAGCATTCAAACTCGATGATTGCACAATTTTGGAAGAAATCAAGTTCAATAATTTAAACTTTGGAAGCATTCAAGTTCAATACATAATTACAACTTTGTAAGAATTCAAGTGTAATAATTTAAACTTTGTAAGAATTCAAGTTTAGTAATTTAAACTTTGGAAGCATTCAAGTTTAAACATTTATATTTTGGAACTATTCAAGTTTATAGATTTATATTTTGGAAACATTCAAGTTTTAAAATGTATACAATGGTAACATTAAAGTTTGAAAATTTATAATTGGGAAGCATTAAAGTTTTAAAAAGTATACTTGGGGAGCATTGAAGTTTTAAATGTATACTTCGGAAGCTTTAAAGTTTTAGATGTATACTTGGGAAGCTTTAAAGTTCAATAATTTAAACTTTGGAAGCATTCAAGTTCAATACATAATTACAACTTTGTAAGAATTCAAGTTTAATCATTTAAAATTTGTAAGGATTCAAGTTTAATAATTTAAACTCTGGGAGTATTCAAGTTTAAACATTTATATATTGGAAACATTCAAGTTTGAAGTTTTAAACTTTGGAAGGATTCAAGTTTAAAATTTTATCCTTAGAAGCATTAAAATTTAATGTGTACTAGGGAAGCATTGAAGTTTGAACATTTTTACTTGGGAAGCATTAATATTTAAAAATGCATGCTTAAGGAGCATTAAAGATTTAAATGTGTAATTGGGACGCATTAAAGTTTTAAAATGTATACTTGGAAAGCATTAAAATTTAAAAACGTTTACTTGGGAAGTATTGAAGTTTTAAAATGGAAGCATTAGGAAGCCTTCAAGTTTAAAAATATACACTTTGTAAGCATTCAAGTTTGATCTTTTTAACTTTAAAGAATTCAAGTTTAATCGTTTGTACCTTAATGCATTCAAGTTTAATCATTTTAACTTTGGAATAATTCAAGTTCAATGGTTTAAACTTTTGAAACATTCACTCATAATCTTTAATCTTTGGAAGCAATAAAAATTAATAATTTAAAGTTTGAAAGCTTTCAAGTTTAATAATTTTAACTTTGGAATAATTCAAGTTTAATATTCTAAACTTTGGAGGTATTCCAGTTTAATAATTTAAATTTGGAAGCTTTCAAGATTAATAATTTTAACTTTGAAAGCATCAAGTCCAATCACTTAATCTTTAAAAACATTCAAACTTAATCATTCAAATTTTGAAAGCATGCAAGTTCAATCATTTAAACTTTGTAAGCATTTAAGTTTAATAATTTAAACTTTGTAAGGATTTAACTTTAATAACATGAAGTTTGGAAGCATTCAAGTTTATTAATTTAAACTTTGGAAGCATTCAAGTTTAATAATATGAACTTTGGGAGCATTCAAGTTTAATAATTTAAACTTTGGAAGCTTTTAAATTCAAGCATTTGTATTTTGGAAGCATTCAAGTTTAAACATTAAAATTCAATAAAGTATACTTGGGAAGCATTAAAGTTTTAAAATGTATACATGGGTAACATTAAAGTTTGAAAATTTATACTTGGGAAGCATTAAAGTTTAAAAAAGTATACTTGGGGAGCATTGAAGTTTTAAGTGTATACTTGATAAGCTTTAAAGTTTTAAAGTGTACATTTGGGAAGCACTGAAGTTTTAGAATGTATATACTTGGGGAGCACTAAAGTTTTAAAATGTATACTTAGGTAGCATTCAAGTTTAAAAATGTATACTTGGGAAGCATTCCAAATTAAGGATGTATACTTGGGAAGCAATCAAGTTTTAAAATATATACTTTGGGGGCATTCAAGTTCAAAACGGTATACTGGGGAAGCATCAACGTTTTAAAAAGTATACTTTGGAAGCATTCAAGCTTAAAAACGCATACTTGAGAAGCACTGAAGTTTAAAAATGTGCAAATGGAAAGTATTCAAATTTAAGAATGTATACTTGGGAAGCATTAAAGTTTAAAAAGGTGTACTTGGAAAGCATTCAAGATGCAAAATTTATAATTCGAAAGCATTCAAGTTCAAAAATGTACACTTGGAAATCATTCAAGTTCATTATTTATACTCAGGAGGCATCAAAGTTTACAAAGTATACTTGGGAAGCATTCAGGTATCAAATTTCACACTTGGGAAGCATTCAAGTTTAAAAATGTATACTTTAAGAATTTAAGCTTAGACTCTTAAACTTTGAAAGCAAGAATCTCAACTTTCCTTTTCCTGCTCCTGTCTCCTCGAAAAAATGATGGAAATCGATCGAAGAAAAGAGAGTATATCCCAGAAGTGCTTCCTGCCATCGAAACTAGTAACTTCGCAACTTTTCCGCTTTAGTTTCTGCCGCGAAGCGTTGCATCTTCGACGCTGGAGTCGCGGAATGCACCGCAGGGAGACTTGACTCGATGGCTGGAACGAGACTCCAGTGTTTTCGTGGCTTGGGAGGCTGCTTGCGATTCCCTTTGATTTATGGGAGTTTCGTAGGTAGTGCTGTGGAGGAAGGTGCCACGGAATAAGAAAGACAGAAAAGCGGAAAAGGGAGGAGAAGAGTTGGGCGGAGGAAAGTAGGACGTCAAAAAAGACGGCTACTTTTTGTCCATTGTCGTTCTTCTCGAACGTGAACCATAAAAGAGGGGTCGCTACCGTTCTGGTGATAACAGCACTGATGCTCAGCCCTGCTTGTTTCTCGTTCCACCACCCCCATTTAACCCGCTTTTCTCACCCTTACTCTTATGCTCAGACTGGACGTGGCTTGTTTTCCTACAAAGAAGCCAGTTCCAGAATTCCAGATCCATCTCAGTTTCTTGACACGATCTCACCGTTCCTCGTCTCACCTTACCTTGCTGAAAACAGACCAGACAACAATTCCTTGCTCCACGACCTACATTTGCAGATATGTCCGATACTCGATTGCTTCGCTGAGTTTTAGGATTTTCTCTTATTTCGTACCGTAAGCACGCAGAAAAACGGTTTATCAGAGTTTTAGAGGAATGTTATCAAATTTATTTTTTGTCATATATTTTTTTAGCATAAACCGTCATAAAATCGACAAAAAACTAGCGTGCTAGTCGACAAGATAGCATCAAAACTCAATTTCAGAATAAGATTGGAAATATAAATTCTTACAAGAATTGTAACGACGTCGTTCGGTTGAAGGAGGCGGTGAAAAAAATAATGAATCTCGAACCCCTCTGCAGCTTAGGGGGTTGGAGCACCAGACCGGCAATCTGTAGAGCTGGGTTCGAATCCCAGCGGGGCTACAGAGAAATTTTTTCACAGCAGACTATCCCCATTTTGGTTTAGACTTGAAGACCAAAAAACGTCAACGTAATAACAAAACTCGGTTATAAAATATGGGCGGAAAAGAACAGTCTCAGATCAGTCTCAGATTACAAAAAAGTCAAATGGAATTTTGAAAAGAGTTCAAACAAAGTTGCATCAAATGTTCAAAGATGATAAAAAAAAATCAGTATATCAGACAATGAATTACTGAAATAATAACTTTACTTATTTAGGAATAAAGAGTACTTTAAACTTTAAACAATTTTTTAACAATAGTCATTCAACTTGAAGGATTTTGAATCTGGGTTTAAAATATTTCTTTCTAAACTGTTAAACTTGTCAACGTGGATTATTTTGAAAAGAGAGAAGTTTATAATATAAATTAATTTTTAACTTGAAATTACTCAAGAATTAAGGCTTTAAATTTAAGACTGCATAATTTCAATATAAAATTATTCATTTTTTAATAATTCAGACTTCACAGTACAAAATGGTCTCAAAACAGGAAAAATAAGGTGATTTTTCAAGAAAATGGGACAATATATATTTTTAAATAAAATTAAAATAGATAAAATATTTAATTCAATATGAAAAGCTTTAAATTCCTAAGATTTAAAGTCGAAATATGTTCCATTTTCAACAACATAGTTTAACTTTAAACCAAAAGACACGAATTTTTAATCCAAAGACGAATTTTTAATAAAGGAGTTAAGTTTTCAAGTTAAAAAATCGAATTGGTTTAGCACAAAGTTGACTTTTAAACCCAAAAGATTCATTTTCAATCAAATAGTTAAATTTTCAAAAAAAATTATTTTAAACAAAGCAGTTGTTTTTACAACCAAATATTTAAGAGAACTTTTAACAAACTAGTTGAAATTTTCGTCAAATAGCCGAATTTTCAACCTAAAAATATGAATTTCTACACTGAGCGAAGAATTCCCGTGTAGTTCGGGTTTACACCCCAATAGTTCGGGTGGTTTCTCTTTTTTTTTGTTTCACACGAAGGTTTGGTGCGCTTGCACTACTGAGACGTGCGATCACCCGAACCATTCGGGTGCTCAACCGAAACAGCAGCAACCGAAGTGGTGGGGGGCCCGCCCCAATATTTGGGGAGCTTGCACGAATGATTCGGCTAGTGGCACGAATGATTAAGGTCGTTAGATAACTGGAATCAATTAAAAATCTTACACGTTGATGATTACAGTTCAACCCTGTCCTAAAGCACTACATGTACATTATCGAGTTTTCAATTATGTGATTTACCTAATCTTAGAATGCTCCGTTAGTATAAATATGAGTGATGAACAATAAATTCGACATAACCTAGAAAGAGTGACATTCGGGAAGAACCTGATGTTCATCAGCTGCGGCCATTAGCGAATATGCGCAAACGTCGAACGCGCAACATCCAACGCGGTTCACGACTCGAATCTCCTGAATCATTCGTGCAAGCTCCCCAAGCATTGGGGCGGGCTCCCCACCACTTCGGTTGCTGCTGTTTCGGTTGAGCACCCGAATGGTTCGGGTGATCGCACGTCTCAGTAGTGCAAGCGCACCAAACCTTCGTGTGAAACAAAAAAAAAGATAAACCACCCGAACTATTGGGGTGTAAACCCGAACTACACGGGAATTCTTCGCTCAGTGTAACCAAATAGTTGGATTTAAAAAAAATAATAATTTTCAACCAAACAGTTACATTTACAACCAAATAGTTGGACTGTAAATCAACCGAGATGAATTATCAACAAAATCGATCAATTTTGAACTAAATATTTGAATTTTCATGCCAAAAAGACGAATTTTTTATAATACAGTTAAATTTTCAATAAAAAAATTAATTTCAAAGAAGATAAATTTTCAACTAAAAATAAAATAGTTAAATTTTCAGTTACAAACATTAATGTTCGACCAGAAAAAAAAATTCATAAAAAATAGTTCAATTTTCAATGAGTGTTGAATTTTCAAACAAAAAGATGAATTTTCAACCGATAAGATTAATTTTCTACCAAAAACAAACGAATTTTCAACAAAATACAAGCATTTTCATTTAAAAAAGATACATTTTCAACCAAAAATTGTATAGTTGAATTTTCAGTAGAAAAATTAATTTTTAACCAAAAAGACGAATTTTTTTAGATAACAGTTAAACTTTCAACAAAAAAGTTAATTTCCAATCCAGATAGATCAATTTTCAACAACAACAAAATAAATTTTCAACAAAAAATGAAATAGTTAAATTTTCAGTGTAAAAAATTAATTTTCGACCAAAAATAAAATGAATTTAAAAAAAAATAATTTTAAACCAAAGTGTTGAAATTGAAAAAAAATGTACCAATAAAATTAATTTTCTACCGAAAAGACGAATTTTATAGTTAAATTTTCAGTAAAAAAATAATTTTTAACCAAAAAGACGAATTTTTTTAGATAAAAGTTAAACTTTCAACAAAAAAGTTAATTTCCAATCCAGATAGATCAATTTTCAACAATAAAAAATTAATTTTCAACCAAAAATGAAATAGTTAAATTTTCAGTGTAAATAATTAATTTTCGACCAAAAATAAAATTAATTAAAACAAAAAATTAATTTTAAACCAAAGTGTTGAAATTGAAAAAAAAATTTAACCAATAAAATTAATTTTCTACCGAAAAGACGAATTTTCAACAAAATACATGTATTTTTAAATAAAAATGATAAATTTTCAACCAAAAATAGAATAGATAAATTTTGAATTAAAAAAATTAATTTCTCAACAGCAAAAAAATGAATTTCCAACAAAATAGTTCAATCTAGTAATATAAAGCTATTTTTACAAATGAAGAGAATCGTTACTTAATTTCATATTAGAATTAAAAAAAGTGGAAATCTCATAGAATCCTGTAAAGTTCTTTGATATGCCACAATGTTCCTTAAAATAATTTCAAACCCTTTTAAAAACATCAACATTTTAAAAAAATTCGTTTTAATCAATTGAAATTTTTTAAAAACTCGGGAAATAACGTATTTTTTTTAAATTTCTTGAAATCACTCGAAATACCTAATAGTTTTTTTAATCTGTTGAAATTTTCTGAGTCTCATTGAAATCTTTTAAAATATTTTGCAATCCCTAGAAATACTCTGAAATTCCTCAAAATGTTTAGAAATCACTAGAAATCCCTTAAGATCGGTTTGTGAATAGAAAATTAGCATTTGCCTACAAAAATGATTATTTTAAATATTTAGTTTCTTAATTTTACTGTTTATTCGAAAAACTAGTGGCTTGCTTTTGAAAATTGGGGCGAAAAAACGAGGTTTATAAGATTCAGACAAAATCCTTTGGTAAATAATTGTGCATGTTAGAGCAGGTTCTGGAACTTTAGACAAATATCTTCACGGATTGAGGAAGGTTTACCTTCCGACGAAGCTGTATTTTCTGGTCCGTTTGACGTTATTTTTGCAAAATAAAAATTATGAAAAAACAGTGTATATAAAATGGATTTTTCAAAACCCATTTCACCAATATTCTTAGATTTTCGAGAATTCAAACAACATTAATAACATTATTAACATAAATTTTTCTTTATATGCTTTTCAAATATTGTTGACTCACCAACCGCTGAAGATATTTTCATAGTTTAGGTACTTTTAGAGCTGTCTAACTCACCTGAAACATAAACAATTATAATGAGTAATTATTAAGCGATTATAAATTATAGTTTGAGAAATTATAAAAAGTTATTCTATTGAACTCAAATAATTCCACAGTTCAAACAAACCTTTACACTGAAAAGTCTCCAAAAAATATAAAAATTAAAATTCTTTCAGATTGGAAAAACTTTGAAGTTTTTATTTGCCCAAATTTAAAAAACCCTCATTCGATAGTTTTAAGTTAATTTCATGATATTACTTAATTTTGAATAATTTACCAGATTCATTTTTAAATATTTCATTATTATAGAAAGAAAATGATAAATGCCTAAACCAAAAAAATGAAACATGTTAAGGTAATTACAATTACTAATGAACACGCTTTGTGCATAAGAATGACGGATTCCAGAATACGATTTTGAGAAGTTAAAAAGAATATAATTGCCGTTAAGAACGGTTACTGGTGTTTGCACTCGTGTTTGCATAAAAGCAAACCGGTCTGTAATTATAACACGCGTGCCAAACAAGGTTGCTCTAAGCAGAGCGTGTCAATTGGATTAGTTACAAGACGCCAATATTCTCGGTTCTTTATGCAAAATGAAGAAACTTTTGCATTTTATTTATACATTAATGTCTCTCGACCATGAAAAGATTTACGTGCTTCGTAAAGTTCTACGGAAATAAATTTCTATGAAACCGAACCATTCTTCACACAAAAGACTTTTTTTTATAGTTAAAACCAATCGTCAACTTCAACCTTAGAAAAAGCCGAGTTTCGAAGTTTCCTAACCTAGGAAACATACAAGTTAGGAAAAGGTCAAGTTTCAAAGTTTTCCAAGTTAGGAAGCATCAACTTTGGAAGAAACCAAGTTTCGAAGGTTTCGAACTTAGATAGCAACAAAATTTTAAAGCTAGTAATATTCAGAATATTATAAATTAACAAGTTTTCCAAATTAGGAAGCATCAACTTTAGAAGAAGCCAAGTTTCAAAGTTTTCCAACTTAATGAGCATAACTTTTTGAAAAAGAGGAGTTTCGAAGTTTTCCAAGATAAGAAGCATCAACCTTTGAAGTTTGACAGTTTTTAAACTTAGGAAGAATCAACTTTCGAAAGCAGGCAAGTTTCAAAGTTTTCGAACTTAGGTAGCATCCAAGTTTGAAAGCAACCAATATTCAGAGTTTTAAAACTTAGGATGCATCCCACTTTGGAAGTAGTTAAGCTTCAAATATTTCAAACTAGGAAGCATTAACTTTTGGAAGTAGCCAAGTTTCAAACTTTTGGAACTTTGGAATCAGTCAAGTTTCAAAGTTTTCCAGCTTGGGAAGTGTCAACTTTGGAATCAGCCAAGTTTCAAAGTTTTTAAACTGAGTAAGCATATTATTTGCAAAAAGCAAAGTTTCAAAGGGTTCTTACTTAGGTAGAATCCGATTTTTGAAGCTACCAATATTCAGAGTTTTGTAACTTAGGTAGCATCTCAATTTGGAAGCAGTTAAGCTTCAAAGTTTTCGAACTTAGGAAGCTTCCAACTTTGTAAGCAATCAAATTTCAAAAATTTTAAACTTAGTAAGCATATCATTCGGAAAAAGCCAAGTTTCAAAGTTTTCCTAGTTAGGAGGTATCAAAATTGGAAGAAGCCAAGTTTCAAAGTTTTAAACTTAGGAAAAATCAACTTTTTGAAACAGCCAAGTTTCAAAGTTTTTCATCTTAGGAAGCATCCAACTTTCTAAGCAGCCAAGTTTTAAAGTTTTCAAACTTTGGAATCGGTCAACTTGGAAATTTGTCTAACTTTGGAAGCAGCCAAGCTTCAAAGTTTTCCAAACTAGGAAGTATCAACGTTTGGAAGCAGCCAAGTTTCAAAGTTTTCCAACTTAGGAAGTGTCAACTTTGGAAGCAGTCAAGTTTCAAAGTTTTTAAACTGATTAAGCATATTATTTGCAAAAAGCAAAGTTTCAAAGGGTTCTTACTTAGGTAGCATCCAATTTTTGAAGCTGTCAATAATTAGAGTTTTATAACTTAGGTTGCATCTCAATTTAGAAGTTCGAAGTTATTCGAACTTAGGAAGCATTCAGCTTTGTAAGCAATCAAGTTTCAAAATTTTTTAACTTAGTAAGCATATCATTTGGAAAAAGCCAAGTTTCAGAATTTTTAAACTGAGTAAGCATATCATTCAAAAAAATTAAAGTTTCAAAGGGTTCTTACTTAGGTAGCATTCAATTTTTGAAACTACCAATATTCAGTGTTAGGTAGCATCTTAATTTGGAAGCAGTTAAGCTTCAAAGTTTTTGAACTTTAAAGTATACAACTTTTTAAGCAGTCAAGTTTCAAATATTTTAAACTTAGTAAGCATATCATTTGGAAAAAGCCGAGTTTCAAAGTTTTCCTAGTTAGGAGATATCAAAATTGGAAGATGCCAAGTTTCAAAGTTTTAAACTTAGGAAGAATCAAATTTTTTAAACAGCCAAGTTTCAAAGCTTTTCACCTTAGGAAGGATACAACTTTCTAAGCAGCAAGTTTTAAAGTTTTCAAACTTTAGAATCAGTCAAGTTGGAAATTTTTCTAATTTTTAAAGCAGCCAGGCTTTGAAGTTTTCCAACTTAGGAAGTGTCAACTTTGGAAGCAGCCAAGTTTA
>CAKNYM010053564.1:412757-428869 GCA_932195095.1 Andricus curvator | reverse complement strand
AAGTTTCAAAGTTTTCCTTCGTAGCACGTATCAAAATTGGAAGAAGCTAAGTTTCAAAGTTTTCCAACTTAGGAAGTGTCAACTTTGGAAGCAGCCAAGTTTCAAAGTTTTTAAACTGAGTACGCATATTATTTGCAAAAAGCAAAGTTTCAAAGGGTTCTTACTTAGGTAGCATCCAATTTTTGAAACTACCAATATTCAGTGTTTTATAACTTAGGTAGCATCCCAATTTGGAAGTAGTTAAGCTTCAAAGTTTTCGAACTTAGGAAACATCCAACTTTTTAAACAGTCAAGTTTCAAATATTTTAAACTTAGTAAGCATGTCATTTGGAAGAAGCTATGTTTCAAAGTTTTTAAACTTAGGAAGCAGTCAAGTTTCAAAGTTTTTGGACTTTGGAATCAGCCAAGTTGGAAATTTTTCTAACTTTGGAAACCGTGAAGTTTCAAAGTTTTCCAACTTAGGAAGTATCAACTTTGAAGCCATCCAAGTTTTAAAGCTTTCTAACTTTGAATGCAGAAAAATTTCAAAGTTTTCCAACTTAGTGAACATAAATTTTTGCAAAAACTAAGTTCAAACGTTTTTTTTTAACTTACGAAGAATCAACTTTTTGAGGCAGCCAAGTTTCAAAGTTGTCCATCTTAGGAAGCATCAAACTTTGTAAACAGTCAAATTTCAAAGATTTCAAACTTAGTAAGCATACCGTTTGAAAGAAGCCGTTTCAAAATTTTCTTACTTAGGTAGCATCCAATTTTTGAAGCTACTAATATTCAGAGATTTAGCAAAAGCTAAGATCAAAGTTTTTTTTGAACTAAGGAAACATCAACTTTTGGAAGCAGACAAGTTGAAAATTTTTCTAACTCAGGAAACCTAAATGTTTCAAAGTCTTCCAACTTAGGTAACATCCAAATTTGGAAGCTCCCAAGATTCAGAGTTTGATAACTTAGGAAGCATCCCACTTTAGAAGCAGTTCAGCTTTAAAGTTTTCAAACTTAAGAAGCATCCAACTTTGTAAGCAGTGAAGTTTCAAAGTTTTCCAGCTCAGTAAGAATAAAGTTTGGAAAAAGCCAAGATTCAAGGTTTCTTCTTAAACTTATGAAGTATCAAATTTTGGAAGCAGCCAAGTTTCAACTTTTTTATAACTTAGGTAGCATCCAAGTTTGGAAACAACCAAAATTTAGAGCTTTTATTATTTAGAAGTAACCAAAATATAACTACTTATACTGTCTGCTTTTAATTTGGACTCTCCTGGGCAACATTTAACCTTAGATATTATCAATACTTTGACCTTACTGAAACAGTCCAAGTCCGTAAAAGAGCATATTTCACTTGAAAGCCTCAGCGAGCACTTCAGCCAGCAAATTTCTAATTAATACCATATTTCACCCCAAATGTTCCATGGCTCCCATACCGCTTTTTTACGTGTGAATAAGCTATTTGTCACTTCAATCCCTCTGTGAACCATTCTACCCATGCAATTCCCACCTTCATTGCTTTTTTTCCAATTTCCGTATGTAAATTTGCATATCCTCTCCCTTGAAGCTACGGTCGTTAAAGTTCACTCCACATTTCTTTCATTTTCTCTAAAGTGTGACCTCAGTACCATTGATTAACTCATCGCTATAGGCCAATTAATTGGAATATAAACGAGTGTCAAATAACACAATTCTTTGCACTAAAGCACTTGTGCAGAGAGAAGGGTGTCTTCAATATTCGATAGAACGGAATCGCTCCAGGCAATCACGAAGCCATTATGTCAGGGGCTGGGAAAAAGTCGTGGGAAGAACACAAAGGTAAGAGCAAGGAGAGAAATAAATTAAAGAAATTTCAAATAAATGGAAATAAAAAATAAATAAAAATAAGTCTAGCATTTGCAAGCACTTAAGTTTTTTCATTTTGAAAGGAAACGTCCAACTTTGGAGGATGCAAAGTTGGAAGTATTTATAACTTTGGAAGCAGCTAAGTTTATAAGTTATATAACTTAGGTAGCATTTAAATTTAGAAGAAACCAAATTCAAGAATTTTCTAACTTAGGAAGCATCAGCCTTAGAAGCAGCTAAGTTTTCTTTGTTTTTTCAACTTTGCATTCAAAATTAGAAGCAACCAAGTTTCAAAGTTTTCCAATTTAGGGAGCATTCAACTTAAGAAGCATCAAGTTTCAAAGTAGCAACGTTTTCCAACATAGGAAGCATCAACTTTCAAAGCAGAAAACTTTGCAATTTTAGAAAGAATCATATTAGAAGCAGCCACACTTCAAAGTTTTCTAAATTAGGAAGCATCAACTTTGGAAGCAGCCGCGCTTCAAAGTTTTCTAACTTACGTAGCATCAAATGACAGAAGCAATCTAGCTTCAGAGTTTTCTAACTTAGTAAGCATCCAACTTTTGAAGCATCAAAGTTTAAAAGTTCTCTAACTTAGGAAGTATCCAACTTTGAAAGCTGCAAAGTTTGAAATTTTACTAACTTTGGAAGCAGCAAAGTTTAGAAGTTATCTAACTTAGGTAGCATCCAAGTTTGGAAGGAACCATGCTTTAGAGTTTTTCAACTTAGAAAGCATCAGCGTTGGCAGCAGCAAAGTCTTCAGCTTCATAATTTATGTAGCATACAAAATTAGAAGAAACCAAGATTCAGAGTTTTATAACTTAGGAAGCATTAATTTTGAAATCAACAAGGATTCAAAGTTTTCCAATTTAGAAAGCATCCAAGTTTGACAGCAACCATGATTTTGACTTTTCTATCTTAGGAAGGGCCATCTTTAGAATCAGTAAAGTTTTTAAACTTTTCTAAATCATGTAGCATCCGAAATTAGAAGATGTTTCGGAGTTTCTACCTTAGAAAGCATCCAACTTTGAAAGCAGCAAAGTTTCAAAGATTTCCAATTTAGAGAGCATCTAACTTTGGAAGCTGCTAAGTTGGAAGTTTTTCTAACTTAGGAAACTTTCAACTTTGGAAGCAGCAAAGATTGAAAGTTTTCTAATGTAGGTAGCATTCAAGTTTGAAAGCAACCAAGATTCAGAGTTTTCAAACCGAGGAAGTAGCAATGTTGGAAGCATCAATGTTTCAAAGCGTTCTAACTTAAGAAGCATTCAACTTCGGAAGTATAAAAGTTTTCTAACTTAGGAATCATCGGACTTTGGAAGCAGTAAAGTTTCGAATTTTTTTAACTCAGGGAACATTAACTTTTGAATCAGCCACGCTTCAAAGTTTTCCAGTTTAGGGAGCACCAACTTTTGAAGCATCCCCGCTTTAAAGTTTTCTAACTGAGGAAGCATCAACTTTTGGAAGTAGCAAATATTAACAGTTTTCTAACTCAGGTAGCAAACCAAGTTTGCAAGCAGTACCAAGATTCAGGGTTTCCATCTTAGAAAGCTGCAAATTTGGACATTTTTCTATCTTTGGAAATACCCATGTTTTAAGGTTTTCCAACTTAAGCAGCCTTAATTCAAAGTTTTCTAACTGGAGATGGATCAACTCTTGGAAGCAGCAAAGTTTTAAAGTTTTCTAACTTAGGAAGCATCAAATTTTGGAAGTAGCAAAGTTTCAAATTCTTGTAACTTAGGTTGTATCCAAGTTTGGAAACATTTAAGTTTCGTTCTTTTCTAACTTTAGAAGCAGATAACTTCTCCTCAATGTTTCTAACATTGTAAGCTCTGAATACATGGAATTGTTTTTAATTTTACAACGACAATATTAAATTTCTGAGGATAAAAAACGAAGTAGAGATTTCGCGTGATTTCCAATAGCTTTCCCTCTTTTCATTTACTCAAGCACAGGACAGATCGAATGGCACGACTATCACAGAAAGCGACGGTCGAATCGAAATATCCAATATTCCAATTACTTTACTACCCGGAGCGATCGAACATGTTCCACGACGCGCGACAATCGCGCGAATTGGAATTTCATTTCGTTTTAATTGAAGTTCGTGTTGGACCCAGGCTCTGACGCCCACTCATCTGCTGCTGCAAATAAGACCTATCTCCTTCTGTTTCGCTTCTCCTTTTGAGCGGCGACTCGGTGTCGCGACTCGAAAATTCGGTTATTAAATTCTTTTCTGCATGAAACCCCGTTGTTTGTCAGCAATTACTCCAGCTTTAGTGGAGAAGGTTCTGCACGATATGCGCTCAAAGTCGTAACCGACCTTTCTTTATGGGCTAGTGCAAGGTCGTGCCAAAGAAAATGAAACATTTTCCGTCTTCCTCTGCGTTTCAAGAGACTGTTATTGCCCTCTGTGTACTTTGACTCGCTGAAAACCAAACACTCATGGAAATAAGTACGGTGTTTTCTCTCCTTTGCAACACCCGTGAATTTTCTACTTCATATTTCAGGAATAAAATCAAATTTCAAGACTCGAAGATTAAACGTCTGCAAATTCTGCAAATTCTTAAAAATCTACTTTTTTCAATTATTTTTCTGAAAGAGTGGTGTTTACAAAGTTGGAAAAATTTGCTGCTTCTAAAGTTGATGCTAAGTTGGAAAACTTTTCCGCTTTAAAACTTGATGCTTCCTAAGTTGAATGCTCCTTAAAATGGAAAACTCTGAACTTGGTTGCTTCTAACTTTGGATGCTACCTAAGTTACAAAACTGTGCTGATCCAAAGTTGATGCTTCCTAAGTTGGAAATATTTCAAACTTGGCTGCTTCGAAAGTCTTTAAGACTCCAAGCTTTTATGCTTCCATAGGTGAAAAATTAAAAAAAGTTTCTGCTTCCAATCTCGGATGCTTGTAAATTAATAAAACTAACAATGTTAAAGTTAGAAAACTTTGATTGACTGCTTCCAAATATGATTCTTTCTAAGTTGGCAGATTTGCTGCTTTTCAAGTTGATGGTTCTCTAGTTGGAAAACTTTGGATGCCACCTAAGTTATAAAACTTTGCTGTTTCCAAAGTTGATGCTTCTATACTCGAATGCTCATAAATTGATAAAACTTCCAATGTTAAAATTAAAAAACTTTGAAGGGTGGCTGCTTTCAAATATGATTCTTTCTAAGTTGGAAAAATTTGCTGCTTCTAAAGTTGATGCCAAGTTGCAAAACTTGGCTGCTTTCAAACTTAATGCTTCCTAAGTTGAATGCTCCCTAAATTTGAAAACTCTGAACTTGGTTGCTTCTAATTTGGGATGCTACCTAAGTTATAAAACTTTGCTGTTTCCAAAGTTGATGCTTCCATACTCGAATGCTCGTAAGTTGATAAAACTTCCAATGTTAAAATTAGAAAACATTGAAGCGTGGCTGCTTTGAAATATGATTCTTTCTAAGTTGGAAAAATTTTCTGCTTCTAAAGTTGATGCTAAGTTGGAAACGTTGCTGCTTTAAAACTTGATGTTTCCTAAGTTGAATGCTCCCTAAATTGGAAAACTCTGAACTTGGTTGCTTCTAACTTTGGATGCTACCTAAGTTAAAAAACTTTGCTGATCCAAAGTTGATGCTTCCTAGGTTGGAAATTTTCAAACTTGGCTGCTTCCAAAGTCTTCAAGACTTCTAATCACGGATGCTTGCACATTGATAAAGCTTCCATTAATGAGTCCATCCAAAGTTCAATAATACTTCTGTTTAGATGCGAACATTCGCAGTAGCGAATCGCCGCCAAATACTCAAGAAATTAGAAAACGATTCAAATTACCTAGTTAAATATTTACTTTGTTGGATATTTAAAAAAAGTTATAACTTGAAAACAAATTTTGTTTTTAATTTATAATTTTATATTATTATTCGATACCAAAAACTTTACCTACAAAAATCCAATTAAATTTGTTGGCCCATTGGAATTTTTTTTTAATTTTTGAAAAACTTAAATTTTGAAATCAAAGGCTTTTGTCGTCCCACTCTGATGAAAATGCCACAGAGTTAGGTTTGAATATATATAAAAAAAAAACAATTTTCAAAATATGCACACTCAAACCTCTCATTGGTTAATTTATACTGATATTTGACACCAGATTCTTGGAGAGAATTTTTCACAATAATTATTCTGTAAGTTTCAATAATGTCAATTAACTTTATCCCATTGTTGTCAGAAAAAATTATTACTCTATTTAGATTTGTTATTATTGCTAAAAAAAATGAATGAAATCCGACCAAAAAGACTAGGTATGAAAAAATTCCGTCAATACATGGGTATTAATATTTTATTTATTTATGTTAAAGGTAATCCAAGTTGTGAAATGAAAAAATAAAACCAAGTACGAATAGTATAAAATTTCTAAACAAAAGTATTTTTTAATAAAAGGAATTAGTTCAATAAATTATTTGTATAATTATTTTTTTTTTATAGAGAAATTGATATCTGAGATGAATAAAAAAATATATAATAAAATTTGGCGGACCTATTATTGTCCTTAAATAATAAACATAAGTGTGGCAACATAATAATAATAAATTATTGTATCGCGGGCAAGTAAAATGTTTCCTTTTTTATTCCTTTAACATATCAATTTATTTATTTTCATTGAATATACAAAATTATTTAATAAACTAATCATTGAACTAATTCCTTTTATTTTAAAAAACCTATTAATAAATTTTCTACTATTTGTAGTTGGCTTTACTTTTTGATTTCAGAATTTTGATTACCTTTAACATAAATAAATAAAATATTATTACTCATATAATAAATAAATAATAATTAATTCTATAAAAACTGAAAAAGAAGGGAACTTTTACTTTTTCATTAATTTCAAGAATTATTCGAAGATCAAAACTATATTTTTATATAGTGGGTGTAAGAAATAAATTTCAAAAGGGAGTGTTAATTATTAAAGTTTCAGTCGTGAAGTAATTGGGGCGCGCCGAAGGGGATCTTTCGTCAACCTTACACCCGTAATCCCTAAAGTTTGGGGCAAATTTTGCGAGTGAGAACGACCGAAGTTTGTACTCCGATAGATAGCCGTAATAATACTTTATAAGGGAAATTTCCATATTAATAATAATAATATTATTATTAATAATAACTAGGAACATTTGAAGTGATTCTTTAAAAATTTTGTTAAAAATTATTATCAAAAACGAATTCGGTAGATTTCAAGACATTTTTAGGAATAATTCGAGGCATTTTTAAAGACATTTAAGAATTTTAAAAGTTTCTCAAACTCAAATTTTTCTAAAATTTGGTAAAATCCTGTAAAATAAAAGTCTTATAAATTTTTTAGATACTATTTTGGTATACCTGCAATCTTCAAAAATCTTTTCAAATCTTTTACAGAAATATAGAAAAAAAAGAAAAAATTCAAGAAAGTAAACAAAGAAACTTAAAAAATAAATAGTTATCAAATTCTTTCTTATCTGAAAATTTTTTTAGTCGAAAATTCTAAAATTTTGTTGAACACTCGTCTTTTTGGTTTGAAAATTCACCTCTTTTGATAAAAATTTCGTCTTTTTTTTATATTGAAATTGCAAATGTTTGGTTCAAAATTAAAATCTTTTTTGATTCATGATTGACATTTTTGTTGAAAATTCGTCTTTTTGGATGAATTCAAATCTATTTGATTTAAAATGAAAAATATTTATTAGTTAAATTATCAGTAAAACAAAATGTAGATTTTTGAAGATTTAAAATAAAAAATTTAGAAGCTTTTAAGAATTTTGAAAGATTTCAAGATAATACAAAAATGTTCTTAAGATTTCTGGCAAAATTGGAAATGATTTTTTAACTTATAAAATTGATTTTGAGAGCATATTTGAAAAGATTTCGAAACATACCAAAATATTTCCAAAATTGTAAAAAAAGAATCTGGAAGACTATGAAGCAGTTTTTTTAATTTTTCAGAAGTTTTTCAACATTTTAGGAAAAATTCGAAAAATTTCAATAAATATTTAGTAGTTTTTAAAAAATTTCAAAAATAGTTAAAAATTTGAAAAGCTTCAAAAAACTTAAAACAAAATATAGCTTTTTGGAGATTTCGAAAAAAAGTTTTGAAGTTCTTAAAGATTTCAAAAGGTTTCAAGATTAAAAATTAATTTTAAGAGAATGTTCAAAAGGATTTTAAAAGATTATAAAAGACTTCCAAAAATTTCAAAAACCAATCTGAAAGATATATGAAATGTTCAAAAATCTTTTTGAATTTTCTAGATAAGTTTAAAAATATTATATTTATATAAACTGAAAGGAAATAAACAAAGAAAATTCAAAAATAAATAGTTGCTCAAAACTTTTATTTTGTATTAAAAATTATTTTTCCCTTAAAATTAGAATTTTCCTGAAATTTTGTTCTCTTGACTAAACAATCTTTTTTGGCTTAAAACACAACGATAAAGCTTAAATTTCGTATTTTTGGTTTGAAAATTTATCTCTTTTGGCAGATTTTTTTAAAATTAAAATTACAACTGTTTGGTTTAAAATTAAAATCTTTATTGGTTTTAATATAAAATATTACATTTTTCGTTAAGAATTATTCTTTTTTGGTTGAAAATTCAACTAGTTGATAAAACGTTGAACTACTTTGCTGAAAAGTAATTTTTTCTGTTTACGATTCATCATTTTATTTCAAGAATGAACTTTTTTATTTTAAATTCATATTTTTTGTTTAAAAATGCAACTATTTGCTTAAATTAACTTCTTTGTTGAAATTTTGATTTGATATATCTGAAATATTCAAAACTCTATTTGAATTTTTTTTAAGAGTCTTAAAAAATATATTTATATAATCTTAAGAACAAATAAATAAATAAACTTAAAAAATAAACAGTTAATGGAAATTTTTATTTTGTATCAAAAATTATTTTTCCTTTCAAACCAAAATACTACACGCGCGATTCATGATGCTAGTTGAATAATTTCTAGGCTCTCTCCACTACCTAAAATAATTAAGTAATATTTTTTACCGTTATGAATTGTAAAAAAAATGACGTTCATAAAAAGATGTAAAACGATTTTGCATAAAAATTCCCAACTCGTTGATCCTCTTAAATTTAATCTTCGCTATAATTTTGAATCGTGAAAATTTGAATGCGATCGATAAACCGCTTGAGGGCAATTACGCCTCCTTCGGGGTACTAAAAAGAAGAAGCGATTTTTAAAGAAAATCCTAGGAAGGAAACTTAAAATGTGTTACATCCTAACTTCCGGTCTCTAATCTGTATAACGGTACCCAAGAGTCGCGGTGGAGAATCGCGCCGTCGTTTAATAAATTAAGATTATCTACTTCAGATCGTTAACCGGGGTAAGGTGGGTCGTCACAAAAGTTTCTGCCGATAAACCCTGCAGTTAGTACTTCCTGTGAAAAAAAAATAAAAAAAATGTGTTGAAGCAAGGGTGGATCCAGAAAAATTTTCGAAAGGGGTAATTGTGAATTTTCTACGACGAAAGTATCTGAAGAGGAGAGGGGTGCTTCCCCAATGATTTGAAAGAATCTTTCAAATTAATAATAAGATAATAAATAATAATAAGACGATAAATTCCACTTTATTTATATTATTCAATTATAGTGTTCACATTCATAAAAACCCTGAAACCACGTACAATTTGGGTTCGTGCATCAATTGCATAAAGTCTTTTGTATTGGGGGGGGGGGGGGGGGCAACGATTTTTCTATGCTTACATGGGGTAAAACTTTTTTAAAACATTCATCTTTTTAGGTTGAAAATTTAACTCCTTGGTTGAAAGTGGAATTACTTTAATAATAATTCTTTTTTTTTCGAAGATTCAAAAATTTTAGTGGAAAATTGAACCGCTTGGTCAAAAATTAACTTTTTTGTTAAAAACTCATATTTTTAGGTCAAAAATTCAACTACTTTGTAGAAAATTCGTCTTTTTGGCTTGAAAATTCAATTATTTGGTCAAAATTCAATTTTTGTTGCAGAAAATTCATTTTTTCGAGATGATAATTCGACTTTTTTGTAATAATTTCGGTTTTCTAAATTGAAATATATTGTTTTTCCATGAAAATTCAAACTAAAAATTTAACTATGTGGTTGAAAATTCGTCTTTTTTGGGGGAAAATTAATCTTCTTGGTTTAAAATTCAACTATTTGGTTAAAAATTTATGCATTTTGTTGTGAATTCGTTGTTTCTGTAAAAAAATCAATTTTTTTGGTTAAAAATTCAATTTTATTGTTGAAACTTCCCTTTTAGGGGTAAAATTGAATTTTTATATCTAAAAATTTAACTAGTTAGTTAAAAATGAACTTTTTTGTTGAAATTTCTCATTTTCCGGTTGAAAATTCAACTTTTTGTACAGAAAATTCGTTTTTTCGTCCTATAAATTCAACAATTTGGTAGAGACTTAAACTAGTAGTAGAAAATTCAACTGTTTTATAGAAGATTCGTTTTTATTGAAAACTAATTTTTTAACAAATACTTAACTATTCTACTTTTTGTTAAAAAATGATTCTTTTAGTTTAGGAATTCAACTATTTGGTTGAAAATTAATGCATTTTGTTGAAAATTCGATTTTTTTATTAGAAAATTAATCTTCTTGGCTGAAAATTCAACTGTTTGGTTAAAAATGTACGTGTTTTGTTAAAAGTTTCTTTTTTTTTGTCAAAAACTAATTTTTTTGGTTATAAAATAATTTTTTTAACATAGAATTTAACTATTTCACTGAAAATTAATTTTTTGTTGAAACTTCATAATTTTGGGTAGAAAATTCAACTTTCGTATAGAAAATTCGTCTTTTTTCTTAAAAATTCAACAGTTTGGTAGAAAATTCAATTGTTTTGCAGAAGATTCGTTTTTTATAGATAATTATTTTTTTAACAAATATTTAACTATTCTATTTTTTGTTAAAAATTGATTTTTTTTAGTTTAGGAATTCAACTATTTGGATGAAAATTAATGTATTTTGATGAAAATTCGATTTTTTTATTATAAAATTAATCTTCTTGGTTGAAAATTCAACTGTTTGGTTAAAAATGATTAGGTTTTTATTTGAAATTAATTTTTTTTTAAAAGAAAATTTAAATATTCCATTTTTCATTAAAAATAGTCTGTTTAGTTTAAAAATTCAACTATTTGGTTATAAATGTATGTAATTTGTTCAAAATTCGTATTTTTTTGGTAGAAAATTAATCTTCTTAGTTAAAAATTCAACTATTTGGTTAGAAACGTATGCATTTTGTTAAAAATTCGTCTTTTTTGTTTAAAAAATCATCTTTATGGGTGAAAATGCAACTATTTAGTTTAAAATTTATTTAATTTGTTGAGAATTCGTATTTTTTAATAGAAAATTAATCTTGTTGGTGAAAAATTTATGTGTTTTGTTGACAGTTGGTCTTTTATAGTAGAAAATTAATCTTCATGGTCTAAAATTCATCTTTTTTGACTTGAAAATTCTACATTTTGGTTGAAATTTTTTTTCTTTGTTGACTGAAGATTTTTTCTTCGTTGAGGATTCATGAGCAAAAAGTGACAAATTAGTATGGACGTATGGAAGTGGGATGTGGGTTCCAACCCCCACTGGCGTAAAAGATTATTATTAATAAAAGTTGAAAATATTTATTCATTTCTTACTTATTCCAATTTCCCTTCATATACTTGTATACGTTAGATAGCAAAAACTTCTTTACTTATTCAATTAGATACACATATATACAGTGGTCTGTGAGACCACCGTGGTCTGTGACACCTAACGTCGATTTTAGTGCAAAAATGAAATCACGTCCATACTTAAACGTTAAGATTGGTTTCTTAAAACTTCCGGGCGGGGGAGGGGGGGGGGGCTTTAAAATATTTGAAGTCCTTTGATCATTTTCTCAATTGATCCTCAGGATAAATTAAATAAAACCTTTTCAACTCGCTTTTCAAATTCGAAAAAATCCATTGAATTAAGTAGAATTCAGTAAATTTAGAAGAATTTAAGTGAATTGAAAAAATTCAAGTGAATTTATAAAATTTAAGAGAATTTATAACATTCCAAAGAATTCCAAAGAATGTAGGATAAATTAATAAGAATTCAGGATGAATTCCAAGTCTTTAAAACCCGACGAAATACCTCACTTCTCGTGAATAAATGCTATCAAAAGTAATCTTCTTGGTTAAAAATTCAACTATTTGGTTAGAAACGTATGCATTTTGTTAAAAATTCGTCTTTTTTGGTAAAAAAATAATCTTTATGGATGAAAATGCAACTATTTAGTCAAACATGTATTTATTTTGTTGAGAATTCGTATTTTTTAATCGAAAATTAATCTTCTTGGTGAAAAATGTATGTGTTTTATTAACAGTTCGTCTTTTATAGTAGAAAATTAATCTTCGTAGTATAAAATTCATCTTTATTGACTTGAAAATTCTACATTTTGGTTGAAATTTTTTTTCTTTGTTGACTGAAAATTTTTTCTTGATTGAGGATTCATGAGCAAAAAGTGAAAACTTAGAATGGACGTATGGACGTGCGGTCTCTCAGACCGCACCATGTTTCTGCTATGTGGGTTCCAACCCCCACTGGCGTAAAAGATTATTACTAATAAAAGTTGAAAATATTTATTAATTTCTTACTTATTCCAATGTCCCTTCATATACTTGTATACGTTAGATAGCAAAAACTTCTTTACTTATTCAATTCGTTATACATATATACAGTGATCTGTGAGACCACAGTGGCCTGTGAGACCACAGTAGCCTGTGAGATCACAGTGGTCTGTGAGACCACCGTGGTCTGCGAGACCTCACGTCGATTTTAGTGTAAAAATGAAATCACGTCCATACTTAAAGGTTAAGTTTGGTTTCTTAAAACTTCCAGCGGGGGGGGGGGGGGGCCCCAATCGCCCCTATCTGGATCCGCCCTTGTATCGGAGAAGATTGTCGTCGATGCATATACTTATTACTTTATAGCGGATACAAAGTACTCTACCGCGCTAGCGATGGGGTTGCTGACATTATTCGAAGACTTTCCACGTGACGATAAATCAGCAGAATTGCGGTCATTTAATGCATACATGCTATTTTGTATCGGCACGATAGATCGTGTAAATATATCGCGTGCACGACTTCGACCAGGGCGGGCCATTTGTTTCAAGATATTATGAGTTAGGGCATGTATTATGCGAATTCCTCACTCCCATTATTACCACGTCTGCTTATTCAGGACAAAGTTAAGTTATTTTAGGTCACAAAATTTATGGCTGGGTGTTGCATAAGGCATGGACAGTCCATGTCCTTTTTTTATCTAATGCCCTTTTTCCACTTAAATTTGGAAAATCCCTTGAAACACTTAGAATCGAGGATTTTGACCCATTTTTCCTATTTTTTTACAAGGTTCAGATTCATTTTTTTTTAACATGAAAAGAAATTCAAGACATTAGAAAACAAGATGCTTTGAAAGAGATCGTTAACGATTCAATATCAAAAGACAAATCAATTCTGAGTAACAGGCTACACCAGGTAAAAATGCTATAAGAATAAGGGAAATAAGGAGATTTTTTAACGAAAATTGAGGAACAAATTACATTAAATAAATATAATGTAGTTACCAATATTAAATTCAAACTAAAAAGCTCTGAATTCCTAATATTTCAAGTAAAAATATAGCATTTTGAACAAAAAAGATGAATGTTTAATTAAAAAGTTCAATTTTCAAAAAAAAAGATGAATTTTTAACCAAGAAGATTCATTTACTACTAAAAAGACGAATTTTCAACCAAAAAGACGAATTTTTAACTGAAATGTTGAATCTTTGATTTAAAAAAAAAACGACTTGTTAATGAATTTTCACCTAATAAAAGATAAATTCTTAACAAAAAATGTAATAGTTGATATTTCAAGCAAAGAGATTTTAATTATTTATTTAATTTTAATCAAAAGAATTAAAAAAAAATTGAAACCAAAATTTTCAAATAAAAAAATTCTATTGATTTCCGTAAAATTGGAATGAATTTAGAGGAATTTAAGGTAAACGAGAAGAAATCGTCGAAATCCATAAAAATTCAAGGTGGATTAAAAAAATCAAATGAATTGAAAACAATGTAAAAATATGAAAAAATTGCATTGAATTCAGTAACTTCGAAACGAGCTTAGAAAAATTCACGGGAATTAAAAAGAATTTCATTAAATGCCTAAGAATTCAAGATGAGGTTAAAGAACTTCAGTATCAATTAAATAAAAACTTTTGAAAATTCAAAAAAATCCATTGCATTAAGTAGAATTGAGTAAATTTATAAGAATTCAAGTGAATTAAAAAAATGCAAGAGAATTCCAAAGAATTAAAAAGAATTCAGGATAAATTAAGAAGAATTCAGGGCGAATTCCAAAAATTAATTTAAAATCTCTTCAAATCTTTGCAGCCCAACTAATTTCTAACAAAAAAGTGACTAATACCTACAAAACAATTCAAATGAATTGGAAGATTTTTTTAAAATCGAAAAAATCCATTTATGTCAGTAAAATTTGAGTAAATTTAGAGTAATTTAAGGGAAACGAGAAGAATTCAATGAAATTCATAAAAAATCGAACTGAATTTAAAAAACAATCAAGTGAATTCAAAACAATTCAAAAATATTAAAAATGTATTAAATTGAGTAAGTCGGAAATGAGTTTAGAAAAATTAAAGAAAATTTAAAAGAATTTTTGATGAAATGCCTAAGAATTTAAGGTTAGTTTTAAAGATTTCAAGATGAATTAAACCAAAAACTTTTTGCGTATCCATTGAATTGAGTAGAATTGAGTAAATTTAGAAGAATTATAAAAACCCCTCGGAATCTTTTTAAATATCATTAAAACTTTTAGGTCCTGTAAAATTATTCCATATCTTCCGAAATTCTAGGAAATTCTAGGAAATTCTTTAAAACCACATGCAAAATTTGTTAAATCCCTTAAAATTATTAAAACCCTTGGAAATCCTTAAAACATTTCAAAGTCTTTAAAATCCCTTCAAACTATTGAAATAAATAAAAAAATTCCGGGAATCTTTTAAAATTTCATAAAATATTTAAAACCTTTGATTTCTTTTCAAATCCCTTGAAACTTATGAAAGCTCTTGAAAATTAATAGGAATCTTTTACAATACCCTCAAATATTTCAAATCCTTTGAAATCCCATTTAATTGCCAAAATCACTTTAAAATTTCTTTGTACACTTTTCAAATAACCTACAATATTTAAAATCCTTTAAAATCTTTTGAAATTTTTTAAAGATCTTGAAAATGCCAAGGGATTTGAAAAATGACTTAAAAATATTTCAAGTCCTTTGATCATTTTCTCAATTCATCGTCAGGATCTACTATACCATTAAGCTATTTCCCTTTCAGCGAGCCTCTAGGGGTAAGCGTGACACTACCCGATTCGGGTAGTGTTTCTAGGTGGATAGTTTCTTGTAGTAAATAACTACAAGTGTGGGCTCACCACACCCACGGCCGCCAACAGCAACGCAGTAGTATCAGACGGTCACCCATCCAAGTACTAACCGCGCCCAACACTGCTTAACTTCAGTGATCTAACGGGAACTGGTGTTTCCAGCGTGGTATGGCAATCAATTAAATAAAAACTTTTCAAATTCAAAAAAATCCATTAAATTAAGTAGAATTGAGTAAATTTAGAAGAATTTCAGTGAATTGAAAAAATTCAAGTGAATTCATAAGATTTAAGAGAATTCATAAAATTCAAGAGAATTCCAAAGAATTTAGGATAAATTAATAAGAATTCAGGATGAATTCCAAATCTCTTCAAATCTTTAAAACCCTACGAAATACCTCACTTCTCGTGAATAAATTGTATAAAATCCAATAAAATATTATAAAATCCCGTCAAATTTTATGATAATAATTCCTGAAATCCTGGAAAATGTATTAAAATACATTGAGGGCTTTAAAATACCTTAAAATCATTGAAATCCTCGGAAATCTGATAAAATCCAGTGAAATCTTTTAAACTATCTTAAAACCTTATAGGTCCTGTAATATCGTTCCATATCTTCCTAAATTCTTGAAAATTCTCTATCCTAAAATATTTCCAACGTTTTGAAATCCCTTCAAATTAATGAAATTAGTAAAAAAATTCCTTGGAATCTTTTAAAATTCCCTAAAATATTTCAATTTAAAGGTCATGAAAATGCCTTAGAAGTTTTAAAAATACACGAAAATCAACTGATCAACGTTAAATATTTTCTGTATTAGAGGATATAACTTTGATCGATATTTTAGATCTCCATTTTCACAGTGTGTGTGAAAGGATTTCTCTTTGGATCGATTGT
>CAKNYM010053564.1:388904-412747 GCA_932195095.1 Andricus curvator | reverse complement strand
ATAATAAAGCGTATTTCAGAAAAAGGATTCTTCCTCCTATCTCTCTAATAGCTCAATGGTTAGAGCACCTGACCGGAAATCAGTTGATCTGGTGTTCGAATCCCAGCGGAGTGAAAGGAGAAGATCTTTTTTTCTGAATAAATTTAATTTCAAAAATTTTTAATTCATAAGTCCATCTAGTCTGAGGACGTTAAATATTTTTTGTACTAGAGGATCTGAGTCTGATTAGGATTAGGATTCTGATTAGAGGATTAGAGGATATTAAGGACTTTGATCGATATTTTAGATTTCCATTTTCACAGTGTGTGTGAAAGGCTTTCTCTTTGCATCGATTGTTACCATCTCCGATGATAATACGGATTCCTAGTAAAAATTGATTTGTATATAACATCTTGCATAATAAAGCGTATTTCAGAAGAAGGATTCTTCCTCCTATCTCTCTAGTAGCTCAATGGTTAGAGCACCTGACCGGAAATCAGTTGATCTGGTGTTCGAATCCCAGCGGAGTGAAAGGAGATCTTTTTTTCTGAATAAATTTAATTTCAAAACATTTTTATTTATAACTCCATCTAGTCTGAGGACGTTAAATATTTTCTGTATTAGAGGATCTGAGTCTGATTAGGATTAGGATTAGGATTCTGATTAGAGGATACTAGAGGATATTAAGGACTTCGATCGATATTGTAGATTTCCATTTTCACAGTGTGCGTGAAAGGATTTCTCTTTGGATCGAGTGTTACCATCTCCGATGATAATACAGATTAATAGTATATATTAAAATTTTTCGGAATCTTTAAAATTAATCTAAAATATTGCAAAAGAATTCAAGACAATTCAGAAATAGGTATATACCTGAATTGAATAGACATTAACCCATGAGTTACTTTATTGAAAGAAAAGTGACTAATGTGATTTTTTCATTTAAAAAAGTGACTTAAAAGTGACTAAAGAAGAAAAGTGACCAATAGTGAATGTGCAGCAGCCCTGATTATTTTTTACAGTTACTTTTTACAGAAATTCCCTAATCATAGGGATCATGGGGACTAAATCTTGAAAATAGGGTACTTTAGGGACCTCAACTGAATATAGGGTACAATAGAGGCTATAGGGACCGGTCTGTGAGGCCTGAATTTTGGAAAAAGTTCACTTTAGAACCAAGTTTTCTTTATTCGACACACACTTTTTATTGACATTATGTGCAAGCAGCTCTAAAATTTGGCCCACTTTAGATAGCAATTGAAGATGCGCAAAACTTTTCTTTATGGTTACATAAAAGTGGTAGATTTCATAGAAATTTTACTTGACAATATCCAGGTCCAATGTAGTATTCGTACTTCGAAAGAGCACTCAAAACACCCCGGGAAATGAAAGCAAGTGAAATAGCTCATAAGACTGTGATGTAGGTATATAGAAGGCTGGAAAGTAACGAGGTTTTTTTTATACCTGCGATAAAAACTTACTTCCGAGAGAACTGACGGAATGCAACTCATTGGTTTCGTTGACGCCTTGTTGGGAATTACACTTTTTATTTGCTTCCAATTTCCAAGCTTTGAAATTCCAAGCTTTTTATTATACTAGAGGAACGTGTCTTATACTGTCTGATTTAAAATCGAGTCCTTAATTTGAAATTTTTTCGCGTCCGCCTACTTCAGAAATTTTCGATCGTTTTCCAATTCGTAAAAAAAAGTCTCCTGTGAAAAAGCTTAAATTTTTCTAAAGGAGTTAATTTTCAATTTTATCGAAAGTACGAAGCTTTTGAATTTAAATTATTCCAATATTATCAATCTTTCCGAATTGGAATGCTTGAAAAATGAAAGTTTACGAAATTACAGAATTTTCAATTGTAGTGATGCATTCGAGACGATTTCGAGAAAATTCGAGATTTTCTTGAAACATGTTCAGGTGAACTCAAAACTTCATGGAGATAGAGAATCTCGAATAAAAAGTTTCGAGATTCTCGACTCGAGATCTTAGATAACATTTAGAACCTAAACCCAATAGAAAAATCCAACTTTATTTGTGGGTGAATGATCATTTTTTTTATTCAAAAGGCTACTATTACATTTTTGGTTCGGAATTCATTTCGTTTGGTTCAAAATTCTACTATTTGGTTAAGAATTTAATTATTTTGTTCAAAATGCAACTATGTTGGTAAAAATCACCTTTTTTATCAAAAATTCAACCAATTTGTTAAAACTTTATTTTTTTAGTCGAAGGTTCATCTCTGTAGTTGAACATTTAACCATTTTGATGAAAATTCGTTTCATATTTGGTTGAAACATAAAATTTTCAAACCGACAATTAAACTATTCCGTTTTTGGTTAAAATTTATCTTCTTCAGTTAAAAATGTAACTGTTTGGTTGAAAATTTATCTTTTTCAGTTGAAAGTTCCACTTTTTGGTTGAAAATTCATGTATATTGTTGAAAATTCGTCTTTCTTGGTAGAAAATTTTTATCCTTTTTGGTTAAAAATGCAATTGTTCCGTGGAAATATTAACTGTTAAATGCTTCCTTGAGAATTCATCTTTTTTCGTTGAAAAGTCGGTTATTTGACTTAAAGTTGAACTACTTTTTAAAAAAATTATTTTTTTTTATTAAGGATTCATAATTATTGTTGAAAAGTCAACTATTTGCTTTTAAATAAAATTTTATTTTAAAAATTCTACTGTTTTGTAGAAAAATCAAATTTTTGGCATGAAAATTCAACAGTGTGGTAGAAAATTTAACTTTTTGGTTGAAAAATCATATTTTTTTTGTTGAAAATTCAACTTTTTTGTATATAATTCACCTTTTTGGCTTTAAAATTGAACAATTTTGTTGTAAATTCATTTATTTCGTGCAAAATTCGTCTTTTTGGTAGGACATTAATCTTCTTAGTCGAAATTTCATCTTTTTGGTTGAAAATTTAACAACTTTGTTCAAAATTCATTTATTTTTTATTTTTTTTTTTATCTGAAAATCGAACTATTCTGTTTGGTAAAACTTTATCCTGTATATTGGATAAGTTTGAAATTAGTCTTTTTTTTATGGAAAATGGATCTTTCTTAGTGGAAAACTCATCTTTTTGGTTGATAATTTAACAATTTTGTTGAAAATTCGTTTTTTTCTTTATTTTTTTTATCTGTTTTTATCTGAACTTTTTTTTGCTTTAGTTTTTTTTATGAGTTTTTATCTGAAAATGTAACTATTTAATTTTTTGTTAAAACTTTATGCTGTATATTGTATAAGTTAAAAATCTAATGATTTGGTAGAAAATTCATATATTTTATCGGTAGAGAATTAATCTGATTTGTTGAAAATTCAAATATCTTGTTAAAAATTCATCTTTCTTGATTAAAAATGATCTTTTTTGTTAAAAATGCATCTTTTTCGATCTAAAAGTCCACTGTTTTCTGAAGCATTCGACTTTTTGGCTTAAAAACTTTACTATTTTGTTGAAAAATCATCTTTTATTATAGAAAAGTCATCTTTCTTGCTAGAAAATGAAATTTTTTGATGAAAATTCAACTGCCTTCTAAAAAACTTATCTTTTTATTTCAAAAATATGAATATTTGATTGAATTTTAATCTTTCATGTTTGAAAATTTGACCATCTGATTGAAAATGAATATTTGTTTGCTGAAAATTCAACTATTTGTTTAGAAATTCAACTATGTTGTTAAAAATTCAACTTTTTAGATTGAAAATTCAACTTTTATGGTAGAAGAGTCATCCTTCTTGGTTGAAAATTTATCTTTCTGGGTTGAAAAGTAACTTTTTTGTTAAAAATTCAACTGTCTTCGAAAAAATTCGTCTTTTTCTGCTGAAAATTCATCTCTTTGGGTAGACAAACTTTTTCGGTTGAAAATTCAACTATTTTGTTGAAAATGCAATATTTTTCGGCTAGAAATCTTAGGAATTTATAGTTTTTCGCATTGAATTTAATATGCTATCTACAATAATTTTATTTAAAAGAATTTATAAACGTAAAATCCATCTTTAAATAACGGCTACGTTACTTTCGGGGAGATTTCATAAAATTTGAAAGGATTTTAAAGATTTCCAAGAGATTTCAAGGAATTTTATAGGATTAAAATATATTTCATGAAAATGCAAGTGATTTAAAAAGATTTCATGGGATTCTAAGAAATTTCCAAGGATTTCACGGGTTTTCAAATAATTTGAAAAGATTCCAAAACATTTAGAAAGTATTTAAATGGATTTCAAGATTTCCAAGATTTCATAGGCATATAATCACAAGGGATTTTAAAAGAACTGAAAAGGTTGTTTGGGATTTTTATAGATTTAAAGGGATATAAAGATATTTCTTTAGAATTTCAAGTGATTTTATATAATTCAAGGAATTCGCAAAAATTAAATATATTTCAAGGGATTTCCAGGAATCTCAAACGATTTTAGGGGGTTTCAAGGGAGGTTAGACAAAATTTAAAGTATTTTAGGTGATTTCTAGGCATTTCAAGAGATTTTAAATTACTTTTGCGGATTCTGAGAGACTCCAAAGAATTTAAAATAATTTGAAAAGATTTCAAAACATTTTGAAAGGATTTAAATAGATTTCAAGACTTTTCAAGGTTTCATAGTTATATGATTGTACAAGATTTCAAAAGAATTAAAAAGTATTTTTGGGATTTCTAAAGATTTTCAAGGGGTATAAAGTGATTTCTAAGAACTTCAAGTGGTTTAATGAGATTCTAGGGATTAAAAAAAAGAAATATATTTCAAGGGATTTCAAGGGATTGGAAACGATTTTAAGAGATTTCTAAGCATTTAAAAAAATATTAAGGAGCAAGAACGAAACGGTCTGATTTGTGAATAAGTGGTCGCAGCTTATTCAGCAATTTCTGGTGAAACACGGTCTTCCACGATTCCCTCATACAGTTATGACTTTTCTCCCTGTGATTTCTTGCTGTTTCCTAAATTAAAGTATCCTCTAAGAGGAAAAAAAATCAAGGCGTAGAGGAAATAAAACAGAATTAGTCGAAGCAGCTGTTAGCTATTCCGAAAGGTGACTTTGAAGATTGCTACCAAAAGTGGAAGGATCGCTGATTTTGATCTTTCTGAAATTATGATTCAAGTATTAAAAGACAATTTAACATTAAGAATTAAGGCTTTCAAGGAATCTGTATTATCATTAGAGAATAACAGAAAATATGTAACGTCTTTTCAGACAAAATGGAGCTATGAAAGAAAAATTATTTTAAATAATTTGTTTCTGAAAAAAGATCTTCTACTTTCGCTCCGCTGGGAATCGAACCACAGAATTACTGATTTCCGGTCAGGTGCTTTCCCATTAAGCTGCTAGAGAGATCGAAAGAAGAAACCTTTTTTCAGAAATACACACATTATTTTGCTGGATGATCAGTAGTTCTATGGTTCGATTCCCAGCGGAGCAAAAGGAGAAGATATTTTTTCAGAAAAAAATTATTTGAAATAATTTTTCTTTCATAGCTCCATCTAGTCTGAAAAGACGTTTAATATTTTCTGTTATTCTCTAATGATAATACAGATTCCTTGAACAATTTGATTTGTACCATCTAGCAAAATAATGCGTGTATTTCTGAAAAAAGGTTTCTTCTCTCGATCTCTCTAGTAGCTTAATGGGAAAGCACCTCACCGGAAATCAGTAGTTTTGTGGTTCGGTTCCCAACGGAGCGAAAGGAGAAGATTTTTTTTCAGAAAAAAATTATTTAAAATAATTAAGACTTTCAATATTTCTGAAATTGCGATTATTCTCTTTGAAGAACATTATAACATAAAAAACACCTTTCTTTTTGCAATTTCTGATGTATAAATTTTTTTCTTATCGTATACGGAAAAATATGTATTACTTTCCTCAGTAAATTTTCGATTTTGTAAGTTATTTTGTAGGCTAAACAGCTCTTTCTTTTATCACGAAATCAAAATTAAAAAATCAGATTTTATAATTTTCTTTAATTTTATTTCTTTCTACTATAAAGCAGTTATCAGATGCCAGAAAGTCGTTTCTTATGCATACAAAAAGTGTTACAAAATTTAAAATTACAATTATTCAATTTTGATGGTTATACATTACCATTATGAAAATAAGTAAAAAATTTAAGAAATTTCAATTTTAAACCAACAAATTTGTATAGGTACTGCAATCTAAACGCAACTGAAGTTATTGAATTTAAAATGCGTTGCATTAAAAATATATTTTGAAAGAAAACTCAAAGCAGTAATCGGCATTCAAAAGAAGCGACTGAAAGTAAGAAAGTGACTCTTTGACTTGCAATAAGCATTTTAGAACGGTATATTTTCACATTTTTAATCTTTAAATTTAAACAAATAAAAAAGTGCAGTCAAAAAAGTCTTCCCAATTTTTTTGCGGATTTTATTCAATTATTTTCTAAGAGATAATTTCTGTTTAATTCACCTCTGTTTTCCAGTGACCAAAATGCACTAGGAAAACAATCACCAAGATCCAGGAAACAAAATTGGAAATACAGCGAATTTTTAAAATTTTGATTCTGATATTGATATTTAATGAGATTATTTGCATAAGTTGTGGTTTACACATTTGTCTGATCATATGTAAACTTTTTTAACACAGAAGTACACTAGAAAAAAATCGATAACATCCAGGAGTCGAAATTAAAATTAAAGAAAATTTCCAAAATTTGGAATTTATTATGTAATAAAATTATTGTTGATTTTCTACTATTGTATTTCTGTGCTTAGAAATTCCACAAGTGCCTAAAAAAATTATAAAACCACAAGTGAAGAAAATAAGTATTGAATAGCAAATTCCAAATTTTGAAAATTTTCCGTACTTCTGATTTCGACTCCCGGATCTTTTCAATTTTTTTCTGCTGTATTTTTGTGCTAAAAACCCCTACACTGCCCAGAAAAAGTTTAAATCACAAGTTATAAAGATAATTTCATTCAATACAGAAATAAAATTTTTTTAAATTCGCTGTATTTCCAATTTCGATTCCTGGGTCTTGCTAATTTTATTTCTAGTGCATTTTTGTGACTAGAAAGTTTTCAGCTACTCGAAAAAATCTTCTCCTATTTATTTAACCATTTTTTCTGAAAACAGGGGTGAATTAAACATGAATTATCTCTTAAGAAATAATTTATAAAGATCCGCAATAAATTGGAAAGACTTTTTTGATCTTCGGGTCAAGCGTTTGTTTGAACGGGGATGACCAAGCCAGATGTCTATCAATTCTAAATTGTCTGTACATTTTTAGAATACTAATACGCTACTTTTTCGATTGTTTATGTCATGTCTATGGAATTTATGAAATTCAAAATCTTGCCCAATTCGTTAACTTTCGTTATACGCTAAAAAATGATGTTGAAATTTATTTACAAAATTCAGGCCTCACAGTCCCTATGAAATAAAATATAGGGATCAAAGGATACTTTTTGTCATGCTCATAGGGTACTTTTTTCGAGCCGAAAGGGTAACAAATTCATAAGACTTTAACAAAATTCAAGTTAAATTCAAAAGAATTCAAATGCATTGGAAAAATGTTTTTAATCGAAAAAATTCTATTGATTTCCGTAAAATTGGAATAAATTTAGAGGAATTTAAGATAAACGAGAAGAATTCGATGAAATTCATAAAAATTCAAGGAGAATTGAAAAAAAATAAAATGAATAGGAAACAATTTAAAAATATGAAAAATCTTCGTTGATTTCAGTAACTCTGAAAGGAGCTCAGAAAAATTCCAGCGAATTCAAAAGAGTTTGATGAAATGCCTAAGAATTCAAGGTGAGGTTAAAAGGCTTCAGGATCAGTTAAATAAAACCTTTTAAAAATTCAAAAAAGCCATTGAATTCAGTAGAACTGCGTAAATTTAGAAGAACTCAAGCGAATTAAAAAAATTTAAAAGAATGCAGGGTAAATTAATAAGAATGCAGGGTGAATTCCAAAAATTAATTCGAAATCTCTTCAAATCTTTGAAACTCTACTCATTTCTAACCAAGGAAGTGACTAATGACTACAAAACAATTCAAGTTGAATTCAAATGAATTGGAAAAAAATTTTTAATCGAAAAAATTCCATTTATTTCAATAAAATTTAAGTTAATTTAGAGAAATTTGAGGGAAACTAGAAACATTCGATAAAATTCATAAAAAAAATCAAACTGAATTTAAAAAACAATCAAGTGAGTTCAAAACAATTCGAAAATACGAAAAAATTAATTGAGTTGAGTGAGCTTGAAATGAGTTTAGAAAAATTAAAGATAATTTGATGAAATGCCTAAGAATTTAAGGTGAGTTTCAAAGACTTTAAGAGGAATTAAACAAAAAATTTTTTAAAATCCACTATACTGAGTAAAATTGTGTGAATTTAGAAGGATTCAAAATGACTTCAAAGAATTGAGGATGAAATAATAACAATACAGGGCTAATTTCAAATGAATTGCTACAAACATTTGAAAATCTCTTGAAATCATTGATTTTCCTCGGAAATCTTATAGAATCCCTTAGAATCTTTTGAAATATCCTATAACCTTATAGGTCCTGTAAAATCCTTCCATGTCACCCGAAATTCTAGGAAATTCTTTAAAATCGCATGCAAATTTGTTTAAATCCCTTAAAATTATTAAAACCCTTGGAAGTCCCTTCAAATTGTTTAAATCTCTTGAAAATGCCTTACAATCTTTTTAAATACTCTAAAATATTTTAAAATCTTTGAAATCCCTTCAAGCTATTGAAATAAATAAAAAAAGTTCTGGGAATCTTCTTAAATTTCCTAAAATATTTCATATCCGTTAATATCTTTTGAAATCCCTTAAAACTTTTTAAAGGTCTTGAAAATGTCTGGGAATCTTTACAATACCCTCAATTATTTAAAATCCTTTGAAATCCCATTAAATTACTGAAATGCGTTAAAAATTTCTTTGTCATCTTTTTAAATAGCCTAAAATATTTTCAAACCTTTAAAATATTTTGAAATTTTTTACAGATCTTGAAAATGACATGGGTTTAAAAAATATTTTAAATCCTTTGATCATTTTGTCAATTATACCCCAGGATACATTAAACAAAAATTTTTAAAAATTCAAAAAAAATCCATTGAATTAAGTAAAATGAAGTAAATTTAGAAGCATTCAAGTAAATACAAAAAATTCAAAAGAATTAAAAGAATTCAGGATAAATTATTAAGAATTCAGGGTGAATTCCAAAAAATAATTTCAAATCTCTTTGAACCTTAGAAGCCCGACGAAATACGTCACTTCTCTTGAATAAATTCTTTAAAATCCACTAAAATATTATATTAAATCCCGTGAAATTCTATGAAATCTGGCGATATTTCCTGAAATTCAAAAAAAGTCTTTATCCTAAAATATTTCAAACGCCTTGAAATTCCTTCAAATTAATGAAATTAATAAAAAATTCCTTAGAATCTTTTAAAATTTTCAAAATATTTCAAATTAAAAGCTCTTGAAAATGCCTTAGAATTTTTAAAAATACCCTAAAGTATTAAAAATCCTTGAAATTATTAAAAGTTACATTACGGGCTACACACAGGGTACCATAGGGACCAAATCTTGAAAATAGAGTACTTTAGGGACCTCAACTAAATATAGGGTACAATAGGTGATATAGGGACCGGTCTGTGAGGCCTGAAAATTAGTCCAACGTATGAAGATTACTAAAATTCAAAATGTAATTTATGACTAGGTATTTGAGTTTATTTGTTGTTCAAATTTTACTTTAACTGATTTACTCTCCTGATATTGACCTATTCCACTGTTTTGGTGAATTCTACTGCTACGATACTCTCCAATAGCGCCGTAATATCCGCGTAAGAATGGTGTAATAATGCGTAATAATTGAGTAATAAAGCGCAATAACGCGTAATGATGCGCAATAACGCATAATAAGGCGTAATATGTACTACTCCGTACAGTTTTTTGATGAGTGGATACTCCCTCGTCCAAAGGGGAGTACTTTGAAGGGGATATCATCGCCATTTACCATAATTAACTCTTATTTCTGATACACCACAAGGTCGGATACTTTCCGGGCAGACCTCAAACCCGTTTTACTTTATTGTGTTATTATATTGTTTATTATTATATTATTATGTTATAAAGTTTTTCCAGCTGCAGCTAAATTTGTAATTGAACTTTTTCGTACAGCACATGTAAATAAATTACATTCATGTTTCGTTTAAAAATATCCACTTGCTCTGTAAATGGGCTTCTAATGTTGTTAAAGTTGGAACATGGTCCTCATATCAAGGTTTAAAATCAGGCATTCGTCCTGCACTTTTAATACAAGGAGGACGTGCTTGACTGACAACACAGAGTGATGTACCGTCCACTTCGACTAATTACATTATAGTTTTAATTATATTCTCCGTACCGTGAAACTCACACCAACTGCAAAATACCAAGCTCGGAAGCTTTTAAAAGTTTGGCACAAAAGTGGTCTCCCTAGCGACTTTTCGATGGACATCGAATCCGAGCTCAGTTTCTTCGTTAAACGGAAATGAGCTGCGCGCTAATTGTGTCCGGTTCTTGAGGCGAGTCTCTTTCGACAAAGGAGAAAAGTCTGATTTTCTCTCTTTCTTCTGATTCCTTTGATCCTGAATACCGGACCGAGTTTCATCTCGAATTTTGCGAAAGTTTCCGACGAAAGTCCAACTGGAAGTAGAGATGAAAAGTGGACAGTAAATTCTAAAAGGAGGGAAGGATCTATGTGAATTATTATTATTGTTATTATGATTATTATTCACAGCTTTATTACTTCTGTCAAGTATCTTGGAGTTAAAAATCAGGAGCTTAACTCTTACTGGAGTCGTATAATCAGTTTAAGCTGTAGGAAGTAGTTCATTCGGTATCTTTCACGAACTTGTTCAGAGATACTTACTCGAGAGCTATCAATGGACCAAGTCGGTCTTAAAGCAATTATTGAGAGAAACTGTTCAGAGTCTTCTTCTTTTCGTTACTGGAGACATCTCGCACCATTCAACATAGAAAGTTTCAAAGTGTCATTGCTTTTCGAGTAGGTGCTTTTCAATTTCATATCACTTATTTATCAGTTTTTTGTCTCAACGACCAATAATAAATTTTTGTGCAAACATAAATTTATTGGAATCATTCAAATGCATGTTTTGAATTTGGGAGGCATCAACCTTGGAAGCTTTATCGTGTTGGGACTTTTATAACTTCAAGGGAAAGAAATTTTGGATAAAGTTCCGAATAGTTGAATTCTCTGATTTCCTTCAAACTTCGTATACTTATGTGTTTTGATGCGCTGATTACGAATATGATACTGAAAATTTGCGACTAGGCGATTTTCATGGTGAAACCATACAAATCATGGTTTTTTCCGTTTATTTAAGCCAATACGAAAAATTTCGCAAAATCGTTCAAACAAAAGTTATAGATCTCATCAAGATACACATTTTTTGTTTCAGACATTTTTGTCTACAAGTAATAGTTTCTGAGAAAATTAGGGATACATCTGATGAAATATAACAGATTTCAGTGCAATAAGCGACAGGACTTTCTCCAATATGGATGAAACATATAATATTTTCAGTTTAAGTATGATTCTCCAAAAAAGAGAAAAAAAATTGGAAAGGGGTAGGGGTTTGACCGACATTATTTCTGTAACCAGTCACAGGGGTAACTTTCCGCCCCCCACGGGACCTTGGAAAGGGGAAAGGTTTTGGCCAACATTATTTCTGTGACAAGTGATTTACAACTTTTGTTTGATATATTTGGCGACATTGTGCGTCTTGGCTTAGATAAACGCAAAAGTCCATGATTTTCATGGGTTTTCCATGAAAATCGATATATCACTAATTTTCTCGGAAACTATCACTTGTAGAAAAAAAAGTTTGAAACAAAAAATGGGTATCTTGATGAGATATATAACTTTTGTTTGAACGATTTTGCGAAATTTTGCGTATCGGCTTAAGGCCATGTGACGAGTGGGTCACGTGAACGGATTCCTACCTTACCGACACTTTTTTTATTTGTCAACTTATTTTTACACGAATAGCTGCATCGAGTTAAAAATTTGGGATAATAAATAAGAAGCACTAAGAAAGGCGGCTCTGGTCCTAAATTTTTATAATTATGAAAAAAGTTTTTGTTTGTGAATAATTTTTTTTTGCTTTTTTCATGATTTTTAAAATTTAGGACCAGAGCCGCCTTTCTTAGTGGTTCTTATTTATTATCCCAAATTTTCAACTCGATGTGGCTATTCGTGTGAAAATAAGTTGACAAATAAAAAAAGTGTCGGTAAGGTAGAAATCCGGTCACGTGGCCCACTCGTCACATGGCCTTAAATAAACGGGAAAAACCATGATTTTTATGGTTTTTCTTTTATGGTTTCACCATGAAAATCGCCTAGTCGCAAATTTTCACTATCATATTCGTAATCAGCGAGTCAACATACATAAGTATACGGAGTTTCAAGGAAATCGGAGAATTCAGCTATTCGGAACTGCACCCGAAATTTTTCAAGTTTGGCAATTTTCTGTTTTTAGAAGAAGCCAAGATTGAATTTTTTAACAGGCAAGTTTCAGAATTTTCTAGCTTTCGATAGGGTTTCTTCACGCCCTTTCAAAAAGTCAAAAACAAATTTTTTTTAAGCTTTAAGCTTAAAAAGCGATATTTTTATTTTTTATTTATGAAAATAGGCCATGAGCGATTTTCGAGAATACAACATCTGTGTTGGTTATTTTTAACTTCTTCAATAGCAATGAAAGAAATGTTGTCTACTACAATTTCGATAGGTTTCTTCATCTTTTTCATTGGATGCAACTATTTTTCTTTTTAATAAATATTTAAGCTTCAGAAATGAAGGTAAAAAATAAATTGGACTTTTTCACTTTGAAATTGTTGTTAGGCTTGAAAGAAAGCTTGTTTTTTCTGTAATTATCTTAAAATTAAAAAGTAAAATTTAATTTTGTTATTGACGAAAATATGGTTTTAAAACTTCGTTGTATTCACTTGAATTATTTTAAATTTACACTGAATTCTTTTAATTTCATTTTGAATTCGTATTATTTTATTATTCTATCCTGAATTCTTTAAATTCACTTGAATTCTTTTCAATTCACTCGATTCTACTCAATTCAATGGATTTTTTTTAGTTTCTATTAATTCACCCTGGAGTGCTTTAAACTCGCCTTGACTTCTAATGGATATCATCAAATTCTTTTGAATTCCCTTGAATTCTTCTTAATTGACTCGAAACTAATAAATAAAATAAATTTTGTTAATAGTTTTGAATTATTTTCAATTCACTTGATTTTTTTAATACACCTAGAATTTGGATGAATTTCATAGAATTCTCTAATTTCCCTTATATTCATATAAATTCACTAGATTTTTATGTAATTCACTTTTTAAACATTTTTTTCAATTCACTTAAATTCTGTTGAATTTGCCCTGAATTCTGTTAACTTCCATTTTGCTAAATTCAATAGAAATTCTTTGATTTTTTAAATTGCGTTCAATTCACTAAAATTCTTATAAATTTCATTTAAGTTTCTTCAAGTCTCTTGAATTCTTCTAAATTTACTAACATTTCACTGAAATAAATGGTATTTTCCGGATTTTATATAATTCATTTGAATTCTTCTGTATTTTACTTGAACTGTTTTGAATTCACTCTGAATTCTTATGAATTTATCCTGAATTCGTTTAAATTCATCTGGAATTCTTATAAATTTCATCGAATTCTTTTGAATTTCTTCGAATTCTTTTGAATTCTCTTGAATTCAAAAGCACATTAGTTACATTATTAATGCACATTAGTCACTTTTTGTTCAGAAATATAGTATCAAAGCGGAAACTTTAAAAAAAATAATGGAAAAAATGTATGGGAGTATTTTTTCACTAAAAGGAAGAAATTTAGGGGGTAGCGTTTGCAGAATTTAAAAATTCACATTTATATTGGGAACCCAAATAGATTAATTTTTTACTCTATATATACTGTTTTCGGGTTTTTTCATATCTAAAATCCCCCTCCCACAAGAGATCCTCAGACCTTTAGCTCACAATCCCTTCCCAAATCCTCAATTACCCCAAATTTCATAATAGCCTTCAAGCAGTACTCAATCCTGTGGTTTTTCAATTTATAAAATCTCCCACCGTCTGCAGCCCGATCTTGATTAGAAGCGCTCGTATTCGCCTGAAAATTTGGTCAGAGAAGTGGAAAACTACAGAAAACCGAAACTCCTGAAGTACAGCCGGTATTCGATAGCATCGAGTGCCCACATTCATCCTTGACAGCAAACCTCCCGTTTGACAGTAGTTAAACGCAGTGAAAACACTAATAAGCGAGAATCACGAACGGTCACCCATCCGAGCGCTAACCGCGACCGTCCCAGCTTCACATTCGAGATCTCGACGAATCGAGAATCACCACCTAGCTATTGCCATCAATAGGGCACCCTAATACAAATCTACGTACTTTTCTATTTTACATTCCCAGAACTAAAAACGTCTAAAATAAATGAAGTTGTCTTATTCCAAAATTGGAAAATTGAAACACAGTAAAGTTTTTTAGTTCAATTCCGTGAAACGTAAATCTAAAACTAGGAAAATCAGCAAGTATAATCCAAATAAACTCGCCAAAAACTTTCTAAATTTACAAAACACACAAACATATCTGCATCGAAAATGAAATGCGTTTAAGAGTTTGTCCCACTTTATTTTGGAACTCTTGGCAAATACAGTTTTCATCCAGTATTTATCATAAACATAGAAGAATACTGATATTCAAGTATCAAGTTTCTCAAGTCGAATTTCAGCGAAACGAGTTTCAGAATCCTGCTTAAATTGAGAGCTTATTTCCTGCCACTTGGCCAACAAGAACGACAATATCACGATGCATTTTTGTTATTAAAAGGAAGAAGAAACTGAGGCAAGTGGCAAGGGTTAGTGGATGAAAAGTTGAGGTCAGAGGGATGAAGTGGAGTTGAGTGAAGTACACTAGAACGCGCTGCAAAGCTGAGTGAAAGAAAAAAAAGTTTGAGGTTTTAGCCAGGGAATCAGAAAGACAAGGAGAGAAAAAAAATAAAATAAGAAGGTAAAGGATGAAGTGGTTGCAGGACACATGAATTATACCACGAACGAGATTTAAATTAATTTCTCTCCGTGGTGGCTATGAAAAGAATTCATTACTTTTCCGAGACCTTTGAAGTGCCAGAACTCAATATTTCTGAAGCAATGGAAAAAAGTACGTTCAAGATCTTCCCTGCTGTTCTTCTGTTTGTCAGATCCTTTCCCCAGGAACCCTTTTAACGACCAATTTCATGCTCGCTTAAATGTGGATATGACTGGGGAAATAGACAAGAAAGACATTTTATTTAACTGAATATTCGTGCTTGAGAAAACGCATTCGGAAGTAATTTCGGATTCCGGGAATGAAGCAGCAATGGAAAATGATTAATTAAGCAGGTATTTAAAAATTTCCTTTATTACAAAGGCCTTAGTTTTGTTTATTTTTGTGATTGCTGGAAAGCTAATTATTTGCTTTTACCGAGGCTTTTAGGATTTTCGAGGTTTGTTCAACTTTTTTGGGTTGGAGGTTTAATTTGAAACTGGCGTAGTATGATAATTAAGCTCTGGATCCTTTCAAATTTGGAAAGGTTGTAAAGTTGGATCTTTCAAAATATGCATAATTTTAGAGAAAATAATACATTCATTTTTCATTTAATCATGTTGTTGGAAACGATTAAACTGGAATGCTTCTCAATAGTAAATGATAAAACTGCAATGCTTCCCATATATACAATTTTACATATGAATGGTTCTCAAGTAAATTGAATTCTTCGAAAGTTTCAATTTTTAAACATTAATGCTTCGAAAGTGTCAATTTTGAACTTGAATGCTTTCGAAATATAAATTTTAAACGAGATTTTAAACTCAAATTCTTCCCAAGTTTATCATTTTTAACTTGAATGTTTTCCAAGTACACATTTTTTAATTTGAATACATCCCAAATTTTAAGTTTTAGACTTGAATGCTTCCAAAGTTTAAATTTTTAAGCTTCGATACTTCCCAAGTATTAAATTTTAAACTTGAATGATTCCCAACTACATTGTTATGACTGAATCCTTCCAGGTATTCAATTTTAAATTTGAGTCGTTTCAAAAATAAAATTTTAAACTTGAATTCTTGCCAAGTACATGTGATTAAACTTGAATGCTTTCAAAGTTTAAATTTTCAACTAGAATGCTTCCAAAGTTTAAATTTTTAACTTAAATGCTTCAAAAGTTTGAATTTTCAACTTTAATGCTTCCAAACTTTAAATTTTCGACTTGAATGCCACAAAAGTTTAAATTTTCAACTTGAATGCTTCCAAAGCTTAAATGATTAAACTTGAATACTTCAAAAGTTTAAATTATTAAACTTGAATGCTTCGAAAGTTTAAATTTTCAACTTAAATGCTTCCAAAGTTTAAATTTTCAACTTGAATGCTTCCGAAGTTTGAATTTTAAACTTGAATGCTTCCAAAGTTTAAATTTTCAACTTAAATGCTTCCAAAGCTTAAATGATTAAACTTGAATACTTCCAAAGTATAAATGATTAAACTTGAATACTTCCAAAGTTCCAATTATTAAACTAGAATGCTTCGAAAGTTTAAATTTTTAACTTAAATGCTTCAAAAGTTTAAATTTTGAACAAGAATGCTTCCAAAGTTTAAATTTTTTACTTGAATGCTTCCCAGACATACATTTTTAAGCTTGAATGTTAATTAATAATGAAAAAACTTTAATGCTTCCAAGTATTAAATTTTTCACTTGATTGCTTCCCAACTATAAATCTGTATGCTAGAATGCTCCCCAAGTATACATTTACAATCTTGAATGCATCCCAAATATAAATTTTAAACTTAAATGCTTCCAAAATTTAAATTTTAAACGTGAATGCTTCCCACGAGCATGTGATTAAATGTGCATGCTTCCAAAGTTTAAAAGATTAAACCTAAATGCTCTCCGAGTATACACTTTTTAACTTGAATGCTTCTTCAGTATTACCTTTTTACGTTGAATGCTTCCAACGTTTAAATGATTAAACTTGAATACTTCAAAAGTTAACATTTTCAAATAGAACGCTTCCAAAGTTTAAATTTTCAACTCAAATGCTTCCAAAGTTTAAATTTTAAACTTGAATGCTTCCAAAGTTTAAATTTTCAACTTGAATACTTCCAAAGTTTGAATTTTCGACTTGAATGCTTCCCAAGCTTAAATTATTAAACTTGAATACTTCCAAAGTTTAAATTATTAAACTTGAATGCTTCGAAAGTTTAAATTATTAAACTTGAATGCTTCGAAAGTTTACATTTTCAACTTGAATGCTTCCAAAGTTTAACTTTTCAACTTGAATGCTTCCAAAGTTTTAATGATTAAACTTGAATGCTTCCCAAGTATACATTTTAAACTTAATTGCTTCCTATATATCTCATTTTTAACTTGATTCTTTTCCAAGTATACATTTTTTAACTTTAATACTTTCCAAGTATCAAATTTTAATCTTGAATGCTTCCTAAGCTTAAATGATTAAACTTGAATACTTCCAAAGTATAAATTATTAAACTTGAATGCTTCGAAAGTTTAAATTTTTAACTTAAATGCTTCGAAAGATTGAATTTTCAACTTTAATGCTTCCAAACTTTAAATTTTCAACTTAAATGCCAAAAAAGTTAAAAATTTTAACTTGAATGCTTCCATAGCTTAAATGATTAAACTTGAATACTTCCAAAGTTTAAATTATCAAAGTTGAATGTTTCGAAAGTTTAAATTTTCAACTTAAATGCTTCCAAAGTTTAAATTTTCAACTTTAATGCTTCCAAAGTTTCAATTATCAACTTGAATGCTCCCTAGGCCTAAATGATTAAACTTGAATACTTCCAAAGTTTGAATGATTAAACTTGAATGCTTCCAAAGTTTAAATGATTAAACTTGAATGATTCTTAAGTATACCATTTTAAATTTTAAATCTTCCTAAGTATTGCATTTTAAATCTGAATGCTTCCCAAGCCTAGATTCTAAACTTGATTGCTTCCCAAGTATACATTTTAAACTTAAATGCTTCCTAACTATATCATTTTTGACTTGATTGTTTTCCAAGTATATATTTTTCAACTTTAATACTTCCCAAGTATCAAATTTTAATCTTGAATGCTTCTAAAGTTTTAAACTTTAATGCTTGCAAGGTATAAATTATGAAACTTGAATTCTTTAAAAGTATAGCATTTTTGACTTGAAAGTTTTCTAAATATACATTTTTTAACTTGAATACTTCCCAAATATTACATTTTAAACTTGAATGCTTCAAAAGTTTAAATTTTAAATTTTAATTCTTCCCAAATAAACATGATAGAACTTGAACGCTTCCAAAGTTTAAATGACAAAACTTTCAAGCTTGCCAAGTACATAATTTTAAACCTGAATGTTTCACAAATATTAAATTTTTAACTTGAATGCTTCCCAAGTATAAACGATTACACTTGAACGCTTCCCAAGTTTAAATGCTTCTCAAGCTTAAATGCTTCCCAAGTAAATGATTAAACTTGAATGCTTCCTAAGTATACATGTTTAAAATTCAATGCTTCCTAAGCATGAATGTTTAATCTTTAATGATTCACAAGTCTACATGATTAAATTTCATTGCTTCCCGAGTATAAATAATTAAACTTCAAAGTTTCCCAAGTATACATTTTTAAACTCGAATGCTTCCTGAGTATAAATGGGTGAACTTGAATGCGTCCTAAACATAGCATTTTGAACTTGAATGATTCACATGTATAACAATTTAAGCCTGAATTAATCCAAATTATGAATGTTTAAACTTAAATGATTCAAATTTCAAACGATTAAACTTGAATTCTTCCACGTTCAAACGACTGAGTTTGAATGGATAGTTTAAATATTCACACATGAATGCTTCCAAAGTTGCAAAACCGTCATATGTTTGATTTATGAATTTTTCTCGTCTACTGGAAGGATGTTTTCTTTCTTAGATTTAAAAAAGTAATATTTTCGCGATTTAGGTCACATGTTCAATTTTTCGAAGGAAATGTCGTAACTACGTTCACCGACCTCAAGTTGCTGGCAACGCGATGCAGTCCTCGATTAAAGTCGCACCTCGCATATCATTTTATATAGCGTTGCAGGGCAAGTTTAATTTCGAAGTCTACCATGCCATATGGCTCACTGGGAGTTGAATTAACATTCAAATAAGATGAGAACGGTGAACAGACATGTAATAAATAAGCTTAATTTCCTGGGCAGATGTGAAGCTGTTGGGTCTGAGATTAAAAAAAGGTGTTTGTTTTGTCTGATTTAGATTTAGTGGATTTTAGATGTAATTCCGAGGGGTCGACCACTCTCATATACCTATATATTCCCACTGTCGCTGTTGGTGGGCAATTTAAACCGCATATGATTAACAATTAGTAAAATTAAAATAATTAATTATTAAAAATCGCTCATCCACCCGTGGAGAAATTGCCCAATTTGATCCTGATTCCCGACGTGGCCCTGATCGGGTTAGCTCAATGCAGTCCTGATTATGGCTACTGTTGTGGTCCTGGTCGGGGCCACATCGGGCTACCCTCTGTAAATCAGAGTTAGTTTAAAAATTAGAATTAATTAAATTTAAAATTACTCCCTGTCTTAATTAGTGAATATTCAACTAATTTTCAATTCTGTGACTGATCTAATGTTAATTAGTTAAATTTAACCTCTCATATGCAAAGAATATAAGAAACGAGAAAAAACTAAAAAAGGCTTAAATTCATTTGAACAAAATGTCTAAAGATGTATGTTTACGGACGCCTTAAATTAGTTAATAAATATACAATTATCAAGTTAGTATTAATTCTTGTAGGTATTTTTTTAATCTGATCAGAGTTTATACTTGTTTAGATTTGAATTTGCCGCGCTGATCTCGAGTGTATACGATTAGTCTTCCGTTCGATTTTTCGGCAACGAACGGACGGAAGGAAGACAACTTTGTAAAAGTGACAAACAGTAAACAGATAAACCGGTAAAGTCATGTGGATAAATCGCTTTAAATAATTCTCAATTCACCTCGTTAATCATTTACGCAAAGTTTTTAGCCCGCTGAGGTGTTCATATCAAATTAGAATTATCCAGCTCTCTAAGATTTCCGCCAGTGAACTTCGAGAAAGCGTCAACATTTTGAAGATCATTTATTGTTCCTCTTTGCGTGAAAATGTTAAATAGATATAGAATTGGGATCCAGAATTGGAACCAATTGTAGAAAAAGATCCCAATCTTCGTTTTAGTATGCTGTAAAGGTACGGCTAGACTTATTGCTGTAACTTTTTGGCATTATAACCTCACTTTTTTATTCTTTGCTCCACGTGCCAAAATTTTTTTCAATCAAATGTTCGGATTATCAAACAAAAAAGATTAAAGTTCAATCAAATATTAGAATTTTCAAGAAGAAAACCAATTTTCTAGAAAGCAGTTGATTTTTTATCAAAAAAGTTCATTTACAACCAAAAAAGCTAACTTTTCTACCATGAAAGCTCAATTTTCAATAAAAAAGATAAATTTTCAACAAGCTGGTTGAATAATAAACCAAAAAGTTCCACTGTCAACAAACAAAGATAATTTTCTACCCAGAAAGACGACTTTTTAACAAAATATATGAATTTTTAACAAGATAGTTGAATTATCAACCAAAAAGTTGAACTTCCAACAAACAAGAATAATTTTCTACCCAGAAAGACGACTTTTTAACAAAAAATATGACTTTTCTAGCAAATCGTTGAATTTTCAACCAATAAGTTGAATTTTCAACAAACAAGATTAATTTTCTACCCAAAAAATCACTTTTCAACCAAATTCTTAAATTTCCTACCAAATAGTCGAATTTTTATCTCATAAAATATACATGATAAAGTTTCAACTGAAAATGGAATTCTTAAATTTTCAGATGAAAACTCTGATAAACAATTATCTTTAAGCAAAAATACCAATTTTTAACAAAATTGTTAAATTTTTAACCAAAAAGCATAAATTTTCGACCAAGAAGATTAATGTTCTATCAAAAAAGATGAATTTTCAACAAAATACATGAATCTAACCACAAGATTCAGAATATTTTTCAAAATATTTATATGTTTAATATTCTTAATTCATTGTTTACTTTGTTATTAATATAATAATATAATAATAATATTATTGTTAGAAATTCAAATTAGAAGGGGCCTGGCCAGGGCCAGATAGGGCCTTCCTTATGGATACCCCAGTCAGGCCCTGATCGGATTGTGCGTTTCATTTCGAGTCTGGCCCTAACTGAGATACCCGATTGGGGCCAGATTTTTCCATATCTTGCCCCGACCAGGGCCACTCTGAAATTTCTGCACGGGCATATCAGTAATTACGCAATTTATGACTCAAGTACACTGAAAAAAATGGTGTAGCTGTCCCAGCTAGAAGTTTAGCTGGATTTCGTCTTCTAAGAAAATTTAGCTGTATTACCTAAATTTCTAGCTGTGTTACCTAAATACCTAGCTGTTTTAGCTAATTTTGCCACCTAGAAATTATGTAGAGAAATTAGCTAGATAATTTCTAGATGGCAAAATTAGCTAAAACAGCTAGATATTTAGGTAACACAGCTAGAAATTTAGATAATGCAGCTAAATTTTCTTAGAAGACGAAATCCAGCTAAACCATTTTTTCAGTGTAGAGAAATAGAATGATAATTCGTATATTTACTAAATAATAGCTTATTTAAACAAATGAATTCTTAACAGAATACATCAATTTTTAACCAACTAGTTTAGTTTTCAACCAAGAAGATTAATTTTCTACAAGAAAAGACGAATTTTCAAAAAATACATAAATTTTTAACCAAATAGTTGAATTTTCAAGCATAAAGATTTATTTTTTACTAAAAAGGCGAATTTTCCAAATCAACTAAATAGTTTGAGCGAATTTCCAACTAAAGTTATGAATCTTCGACAAACAAAATTAATTTTCAAGAAAGTAGTTCAAATTTCAACCAAGAGGTTGAATTTTCAACCAAGAAGTACGAATTTTCAACAAAAAACTTGAATCCTCAACTAAAATAGATTATTTTTCAACCAGTTGTACTTTTCATACAAAAAATTGATTCTCTATAAAAAAAATGGCGATTTTTCCACAAAATAGTTGAATTTTCAACAAAAAAGTTAATTTTCAACCAATGAGTTTAGTTTTCAACAAAATAGTTAAATTTTCTACAAAATTGTTGAATCTTCAAGCCAAAATGGCGAATTTTCCACAAAACAGTTGAATTTTCAACAAAAAAGTTCATTTTCAACCAAAGAGTAGACTTTTCAACAAAATAGTTCAATTTTAGGTTAAAAAAAAATTTTACCAAAAAAAATCGATTTTCTGTCAAAAAAGATGAATTTTCAATAAAATACATAAATTTTTAACCGAATAGCTCAATTTTCTACTGAATTGTCGAATTTTTAAGCCAAAATTACGGATTTTCTACAAAGCAATTAAATGTTTAATAAAAAAAGTTAACTTTCAACCGAAACAGATTAATTGCTAACAAGGCAGTTGCATTTTCAACCAAGAAGTGTGACTTTTGAACAAAATTGTTAAATTTTTAACAAAATAATTTACTTTCAAACCAAAAAAGATGAATTCTGAACTAAAAATGTATTAGTAGGCTTTTCTACTGAAAACAATGAACTTTCGAGCAAAAATAGTTAAAATTTTCTTATTGATTTCTTTTAACTAAGTTCGAATTCAATTGGAAAAACAAAACAAAAAAGGGGGAATAGGGAAAAGACTGTGAAGCCTGTGATAAATAAATAGAAATTTTGATCATTTATAGACCAAATAATAACACTTTAAATGTCATGTGATATTAAACTGTAAGTGTGTAGTATATAATATATATAAATAATTTAATATACATAATTTAAATATATTTCGAGATATTGTCTCATATTCCCAAATATTCCGATATATTCTCTATATTCCCGAATATTCTTTAGGGAATATATTCCTGGTACACGAAAAATCAGAATGGTCGATCCCTCGTGTAATTCTATTTTTACGAATTTGCTTTCCTGAATTTCCCGATACGATGGAGATCGAAATAATATCAGATTGGGAGGGCTTTAGAACTTAAGAATTTTAGAACATTATAAGCATCAAATTTCTGAAACTTGGCTACATCCAAAGTTAGAAAAATTCCAAGTTTGCAGCTTCCTAAGTTAGAAAACTCTGAATCTTTGTTGTTTTCAAACTTGGGTGCTACCTAACTTAGAAAACTTTGCTGCATCCAAAGTTTATATTCCCTAACTCGGAGAGCTTGTAAAGTTGGTGTTACCTATGTTAGAGAACTTTGAAAACTTTGCTGCATGCAAGTTTTATGTTTCCTAATTGGGAAGCTTTGAAAACTTGCTGCTTCCAATGTTTATGCTTCCTATGTTAGAAAATTCTGAAACATAGTTGCTTCTAATTGTTGGTGTTAAATATTTGCTGCATGTAAATTGTATGTTTCCTACTTGTAAAGCTTTGAAAACTTTGCTGCTTCCAATGTTTATGTTTCCTAAGTTAGAAAATTCTGAAACATGGTTGCTTCTAATTGTTGGTTTTACCTAAGTTAGAGAACTTCGAAAAATTTGCTGCATCCAAAGTTTATATTTCCTAACGCGGAAAGCTTTGAAAACTTTGCTGCTTCGAATGTTTATGCTTCCTATGTTAGAAAATTCTGAAACATGGTTGCTTCTCATTGTTGGTGTTACCTAAGTTAGAGAACTTCGAAAACTTTGCTGCATCCAAAGTTTATATTTCCTAACGCGGAAAGCTTTGAAAACTTTGCTGCTTCCAATGTTTATGCTTCCTAAG
>CAKNYM010053564.1:369724-379880 GCA_932195095.1 Andricus curvator | reverse complement strand
CACAACCAAATACTTGAACTTCTAATCAAAAGAGATGAAATTTTAACCAAATAGATAAATTTGCATGCCAAAAATACAAATTTGTAAGAAAATAATAATTAATTAATTTTTATAATAATAATATAATAAATTTTTCAACCAAATAATCGAATTTTCAACCAAAAAGAATGAACTTTCATAGTTGAACTTATTGAACATATTAAACTTTCAACAGTTGAAATTTTGTATCGGTTCTATTAATTCAGTTCGCATTTGAGCAAAAAAAACGAGAAAAAGTGGAAGAGTCTTAAAAACAAGGGAAAAAGAGGAATTTTAAGAAAGGGGAAAATAGGGTAATAGGGGAAAGAGTGTGAAATCTGAAATAAGGAAATTATGAGCTTATAGATAATTTGCTTAGTGCCAAATGGTTGTCGATTAATATTGGCTCTCTGGAACCTGTCAATTGCATCAGGTCACTGAGCCTATCTGAAGGTTTGAGTTGATCACAGGGTTCCTGGCTGGATAATGGCCTTCCCGAGGCATCGATTAAGATGCGAATCTCGTGTCTCGATAACCACCACTCGATTAATCGCACCATTCGATTACGTGGTAATTTAACGCTTCCACGTGAAAATGTGCTGTGCATCCTTGCGCTTCTCTAATATCAAGATCTGGACACTCTAATGTCTGTTTCTCGATTTATGACCCTTTCAATCTATCAGTGCCCCAATTAAATAAATCCGCCGCAAAATCCAATTGGAATTATCAGGGTGGCCACAAAACTTCATTTTTTTAAATCCCTGACTTTTCCCTGATTTTTCATTGACTATTTTTTCATTTTCAATGACCATTAATATTTAAAGGCCACGATTGAAATTTGGTCCAAATGGTACTTTTTGTCACGCTCATATTGTACTTTTTTTAGAGCTCAAAGGGTAAAAAATGCAGGATAAATTCATAAGACTTCAAAACAATTCAAGTTGAATTCAAAAGAATTCAAATGGATTGGAAAAAATTGTCAAAATCAAGAAAATGCGATTGATTTCCGTGAAATTGGAATGAATTTAGAGGTATTTAATGGAAAAAAGAAGTCGAGGAAATTCATAAAAATTCCAGGTAAATTAAAAAAAATCAACTGAATTGAAAACAATTTTAAAATATGAAAAAACTTACATTAATTCAGTAACTTTTAATTGAGCTTAGAAAAATTCACGAAGATTTAAAAGAATTTGACGAAATGCATAAGAATTCAAGGTGAGGTTAAAAGACTTCAGGGTCAATTCAATAAAAACTTCTGAAAATTCAAAAAAATCCATTGAATTAAGTAGAATTGAATAAATTTAGAAGAATTAAAGTAAATTAAAAAAATTCAAGAGAATTCCAAAGAATTTAAGAGAATTCAGGGTAAATTATTAAGAATTCAGGGTGAATTACAAAAAATTTCAAATCTTTGAATCCCTAATAATTTCTAACGAAAAAAGTGACTCATGACTACAAAACCATTCAAAAGAATTCAAATGAATTGGTAAACATTTTTTTTAATCGAAAAAATCCATTTATTTAAGTAAAATTTGAGTGAATTTAAGGGAAATGAGGAAAATTCAATGACAACCATGAAAAATCAAGCTGAATTTAAAAAGCAATCAAGTGAATTGATAACAATTAAAACATGAAAAAAAAATCAGTAACTTTGAAATGAGTTTAGAAAAATTAAAAGGGCATGCAAAAGAATTTGATAACATTCCTACGAATTTAAAGTGAGTTTAAAAGACTCCAAGATGAATAAAAAAACTTTTTTTTAAATCCACTGAATTGAGTAGAATTTCGCGAATTTAGAAGAATTCAATAGTGAATTCAAAACAATTAAAAAATATTTAAAAATTCATTGCATTCAGTAAGATTGCAGTGAGTTTAAAAAAATTCAATTTTGAATTGAAAACAATTCAAAAATATGAAAAAATGCATTGAACTCGGTAGGTTTGAAATGAGTTTTAAAAAATTCAAGGGAATTCAAACGAATTTGATTCAATGCCTGTGAATTAAAAGTGAGTTTAAAATATTTTAAGATGAATTAAAAAATATATAAATTTTAAATCTATTGAATTGAGTCAATTTAGAACAATTCAAGGAAATTAAAACAATTCAAGAAAACATAAAAGAATTAAAAAGAATTCAGGATAAATTAATAATAACTCAGGGTCAATTCCAAATGAATTCAAATGAATTCAAATTAATAATTGAAAATGACTTAAAATCTTTGACACCCTACGAAATCTCTCACTTCTTGTAAATAAATTCTATGGAAACCATAAAAATATTATAAAATCTTGTGAAATTTGATGAAATTTGATATTTCCTGAAATCCTGGAAAATGTATTAAAATACCTTGAAGCTTTTAAAATCTCTTCAAATCATAAACATCTTTGGAAATCCCTTGAAATTTTTTGAATTTCTTGAAAATTGGGATGAGAATCTTTTAAAACACAGTAAAATATTTCAAGTCCTTTAAAATCCCTTCAAATTACTGAAATCAACTAAAAATACCTTGGAATATTTTTAAAAATATATAAATAAAATATTTCAAATCTTTTTAAATACTTTAAAATTTTTTGATCTTCTTGAAAATGCCTTGAAATATTTGAAAATACCCTAAAATATTTAAAATCCCATTAAATTACTGAAATAAATTCGAAATTCCTCGGAATCTTTTAAAGTACCATAAAATATTGCAAATTCTTTAAAATCTGTTGAAATCCCTTGACATTTTTAAAACCTTCTGACAATTCCTTGGCATTTTTTTAAGTACCCTAAACAATTTTAAATCCTTTGAATTCTTTTGAAATCCCTTGAAACTTTTTAAAGATCTTTAAAATTCCCTGGAAGTTTTAAAAGTGACCAAAAATCTGTAAAATCCTTTGAAATACCTTCAGATTTTCGAAATCTATTACAAATTCCTTGGAATCTTTTGAAATACCCGAAAATATTGAAAATATTTTGAAATATTTTGAAATCCTTTGGGACTTTTTAAAGAGCTTGAAAATACCTTGAAATCTTTAAAAAAAACCGTAAAATATTTCGAATCCTTTAAAATTCCATTAAATTACTGAAATCAGTTCAAAATTCCTTGGAATCTTTCAAAATACCCTAAAATATTTCAAACGTTTTAAAATCTTTAGAAATTCTGTGAAACTTTTTAAAGCTCTTAAAAATTCCTTGGAATTTTTTTAAATACACTAAAATCTTAAAAATTCTTTGAAATTCCTTAAAAATCTTGAAACCAATTAAAAATTTCTTGAAACATTTTAACATACCCTCAAATATTTCAAAAGAATTCAAGAAAACTCAGAAATATATATAGACCTGAATTCAATCATGGCTAACCCATGGGATTATTTATTGAAGGAAAAGTGACTAAAGTGATCTTGTCATCTGAAAAAGTAATTATAGTGACTTCATCTTAAAAAACTGACGAAAAAGTGAGTTGAGAAAAAAATGACTAAAGTTGTTGTGCGACAACTCTGATTATTTTTGAGAGTGCTTCTTACAGAAATTCCCTGACTTTGACTATTTTTTTCAAAATCCACGACTTTCTCTGATCAACAAAATTGCCTGACTTTTCCCTGATTTTTCCTGACCTGCAGCCACCCTGAATTAGGCTTTTAGGCTTTTTTTTACGGACTGGATTAATTTCGGTCTTTTGAATGGAATTCAAAATGAGGGAGAAACATACAAAGCTTCCTGACTTTGAAAACATTCAATTCCCCAATTTATTTGGAGGAATATAATCATAAACTTTCTGAGGAATCAAATATGGAAACTTCTAACTTTGGAGCTTTGAAAGCTCCTTAAATAAAGGGCAAAAGATAAATTTGTCTCTCGGAATGGAATCATGAAAGGAATAACACATCATCAGTTAACGCCATCCTGTTCGTTATTAATATTAATATGAAAAGGTAGACATCTCTTCTAATCTTCTCTTGTGGCTTAGTTATAATTTGGAATTGCGGTCACGGTGGAAACGGAAGTCTAGAGTGTAAGAGAATTACAGGGAAACAGGAAGCCGTGTAAACGTAGCAGGTAGCTGGTAGCTGGTAGCACAGTTTCTGTCATTTCCTAAAGTTTCATGCTGATTTACGCACTCAGCAACAGCCTCCATCTCTCGACTTAGTGGTTTAATCGTCTGCTCGCAGAATTGTGGTGCTACCAACACGATGCAGATAATTTAGACGTGGATCCTGCATTTTAGCATAGGGTCTTACAAGGGCAAATGTCAGAGTAAATTGTTGTTTGCAGATGTTATCGGCATCTATTCTAATTTCACCAAATATTTACTGGCACAGAGAGCGATTCATTCTGTAGAATTACCTCCACGCAATATGAATTCTCTCACTCTCCCCATTAATCAATCATAATTTTCTCCTATTCTTTCCCTAGTTATTCCATTACAACTTGAACATGTGGCAGTCATCTTGTCATTGACATAGTAAAAATGGCTGTTCACTCATGAAAGCTGAGTTTATATCCTCCTCTTCCTCCAAGCATCACAATTTTTTTTTAATTAAAGAGTTAAAACTTCAACTCTTTAGTTGAAAATGTTAGCTTCTTCCCCAATTTAAAGAAAAATAGTCAAAATAGGAGCCAAGTGCCTACAAAAATGGATTTCGTATCCTATTAAGACGTTAACTGAATCGTTCAAATGTCTCCCCTTCCACTGTCATTTCCACCTCCCTTCTATCCAATCTTGTCTTATCAGATCCTATCCGACCCCCTCTTCTTCCTTACTCCACCTAATTTCCATTCAATACTATCTTTCGTAGGCCATCTCCTGCCTTATCCCTACCTCCCTTCACACCTTCCTCTTACTTAACCGCCCTTCCCACCCTACTTCCTTTTCACTAATTCACCATCCTCCCATATTTGCACGACCTTTTCCTCCACTACTTCCCCTCGCTTCATAACTATCACTTCGCCTACTTCACCACCCTTCTACTTCTGTTGCCCATCACCCCACCCCTACTTCCATCATCCCATCATTCATCATCCCATCATTCTATCATCCCGTCATCACATCATCCCATCATCCCATTGTTACTTCTAACCCTCCCCAACATTGCTCTCCACACTATCACTGCTCCCTTTTATCCAATCTTGTCTTATCAGATCCTATCCGACCCCTTCTTCTTCCCTACTCCACCTACTTCCCATTCAATACTATCATTCGTAGGCTATCTCCTACCTTATTCCTACCTGCCTTCACACCTTCCTCTTACTTAACCGCCCTTCCCACCCTACTTCCTCTTCACTACTTCACCATCCTCCCATACTTGTTCGACCATCTCTTCTCCACTACTTCCCCTCGCTTCCTAACTATCACTTCCCCTACTTCACCACCCTTCCATTTCTACTTTCCCATCATTCCACCCCTACTTCCATCATCTCATCATTCATCATCCCATCATTCATCATCCCATCATCACATCATCACATCCCATCATCCCATTATTACTTCTACTCCTCCCCAACCTTGCTCTTCACACTATCGCTGCCCCTACTTCCCTCCCACCCCTTCTTTCCCTCATGGGGAAAATACTACGGACAGAAAGACGGACATCCGGCAAAACTATAAGGGTTTCTATCCGGGGCTACGAAACCCTAATAATTAATAGCCAAAACCAGGAAAATCGTACGTTAGTTATGACCGACATAATATTTTTTAAATAAAGAAAGTTTTATAAAAAAATTTTATTTCGGGGTGGGAGAAAAATTGTAATTTTCCTTTATTGGGATATAAATCTCTATGGCTCTGGAAATTATTTTTTTCTCTCTTAAAGTGTTTCTTTGGATGAACCTAGTTCCGACTCCAACTTCTGAAAGATTTTCCACTTACAAGGCCCAAAAGAAAATGATTAAGAAAACGTTCAATTTTCAACAAACAGTTAAATTTTGAACTAAAAAAAAATCAATTTTCAACAAACTAGTTAAATTTTCCATCAAGTAGATGAATTTTAAACTGAAATAATAAATTTTCATTCAGAATAGTTAAATGATCAGCTAATAACATGATATTCAACAAAAAAATTATATTTTGACCAAATAGATGAATTATGACCTAAAATGATGAATAATTAACAATAAAAAATAATTTTTAAGAAAGCAGCTCAGTTTTCAACCAACTCGTTAAATTTTGAACCAAAATGATGATTTTTCAACCAAGAAGATTAATTTTCTACCGAAAAAATACGAATTTTCAACCAAATAGTTGAACTTTCATTTAAAAATGATAAATTTTCAACCAAACAGTTGAATTTTCAACTAAAAAGGATAACTATAACCAAAAAAGGAATAGTTATATTTTCACACAAAAAAATCTTTAACAAAAAATGAAACGAATTTTCAACAAAATAGTAAAATGTTCAACCAAAGAGATAAATTTAAATCTAAAATGATGGAACTTGAACGACATAAAAAAATGAATTTTTAACAAATGAATTCAACTTTCAACCAAGTCGTTGCGATTTCAACCATAAAAGATGAATTTTCAACGAAAAATGTATTGTTGATATTTGCACCAAACAAGCCTTTTGTTTTAAATAAAAAGCAGTTGAATTGAACCAAAAAGTCAAAATTTTAACAAAATAGTTAAATTAACAAAAAATGAATTTTCAACTGAAAGAGAAAATTAATTTTCAACCAAAAACGAAACGAATTTTCAACCGAAGAGATGAATTTTCAACTAAAATGAGTTTAAATTTTAACCAAGTATTTGAGAATTCAATCTAAAAGATGAATTCTTAGCAAAAAATATATTGTTGATATTTGAACCAAAAAATATTTTAAATAAAAAACAGTTGAATTCAACCAAAAAAGGAGAATTTTCAACAAAAAATATGTAATTTCTACCAAAAGAGATGAATATTTAAATAACAAAATAAAAAATTTTTCAATAAAAATGTGGAATTTTACACCAAGAAAGATTCTTCAGTCAAGAGAGAAAGAACTTTCAACCAAATTGTTGAGTTTCCGAACCAAAAATGGAAATTCTCTACAAAAAAGGTTGAATTTTCTACCAAAAGAATAGATTTTTCAACCCAAAAAGATGAATTTTCAACAAAACAGTTGAATTTTTAAGCGAATAAGATGAATTCTCAATCAAAAATATAAGAGTAGACATTTAACCCAATAAGAATGAAATTTTAATAAAAAATAATTGGATTTTGAACCAAAGAGATGCAACTTTTTTCAATTTAAATGATAACCTTTAACCAAAAAAAATTAATTTTAAACAAAAAAGTTCAACTTTCAACACAGAAGGTGAATTTTTCAACCAAGAAGATTAATTTTATACAAAAAAATACGGCCGCAAAATTCATTTTCAAAATTCCCGAACAATTCGCTGCCCAATTTTTCATTTTCACCGGCAGTTATTTAAAGCGTCTCTTGCAGAAATTTCCTAAATTTTGCAAGATTTTTTTCTTAATCCTTGACTTTTCTCTGATTTACAGGTTTTCCCTGACCTACGCTCAGTAGAAAAAAAAGACTTTTTTAGTTCAAAATCACTTAAAACCGACAAATACTGATCGATTTAGACATAACAAATTTGAAAAAAAGCTTATAAAATTTTCCAGAAAGTTGTCCAGCCCGATTTTAATCATTATAAATTGATGATTTGTTTATAATTTCTTCATAATTTTTTTTACAAAACATTTGAGTTTTCAACTAGTAAATATGGATTTTTGACAAAAGAGTTATCTGTCAACCAAATAGTTGAATTTTCTACGAAAACAGGGGAATCTTCAATCGAAAAAGACGAATTTTAAACAAAATAAGTACATTTCTAACCAAAAAGATGAATTTTTAAATAAAATTATGTATTTTTAAACAAAGGGGTGATTTTCAATGAATAAGATTAATTTTCTACCAAAAAGACGAATTATCAACTGAATTGATGAATTTTCAAAAAAAAAAGTTTTAACAAGAACTGTTCAACTTTTAACCCAATTTCAACCAAAGAAGAGAAATTCTCATCGAGAAATATAATACATATTTCGATATTTCAACAAAAAAGGCTTGAATTTAAAATTAAAAACTAGCAATTTTAGATAAATTGTCGAATTCGTTCAAAAAGACGATTTTTCAATAAAATAGGTTTTTTTCCAACCAAATTGTTGAGTTTTTAAGCCAAAAAGACCAATTTTTAAAAAACAGCTGAATTTTTAACTCGATTTTTAACCAGAAAATATGGATTTTTGACAAAAAAGTTGTCTGTCAACCAAATAGTTGAATTTTATACGAAAACAGGGGAATCTTCAATCGAAAAAGACGAAATTTCAACAAAATAAGTACATTTCTAACCAAAAAGATGAATTTTCAAATAAAATTATGATTTTTTAAACAAACGGCTGATTTTCAATCAAGAAGATTAATTTTCTACCAAAAAAGACAAATTTTCAACTAAAATGATGAATTTTCAACAAAAATATAAAGTCTCAACAAAGATTGTTCAACTTTTAACCGAATTTCGACCAAAGAAGATAAATTCTCATCGAAAAATATCATACATAGTTCGATATTTCAACAAAAAAGATTTAAATTTAAAATTAAAAACTAGCTATTTTAGACGAATTGCAATTTTTATCAGGATTCATAATAATTCAATTCATAGCCTTTTTGATACATTTTACATACGAACTAATTATTATTTTATTCTTATTCCCTAATTTTCTCGGCTCTAAGGTGACAAATTTACTGAAAACAATTGAATTTTTACATTTTTCACGCGTTTTTAAATAATACAATTAATTACTTAATTCATTTCGTTATCCTAGGCAAAAAATGTAACCAAAAGTAACCTTATCATAAAATAAGTAACTTTTTAGTAACCGCGGATCAAAAAAGTAACTGAGTAACTAAAAAGTAACACGTACCGAGCTCTGTCCCACAGTGATATACCCCCTGTGATATATTACCCTGATTAATCAATCTTAATTTTCTCCTATTCTTCCCCGAGATATTTCATTATCTTCTTCCCCCATTCAGAAACAGTAGACAAACACAGGAAACTAAATGGAGTTAATTTTCATGCCTCACATTCCTCGTGGAATTCGTTGGACCACAAGAAAAATCTCCTCCGAGTGACAGAACGAAATGAAGTGAAACGAGGGTAAAATGAAGTTCGAAGGGTAAATGTGGAGTAGAGCAAGACATAAAGGGACAGACGCGATCCTGAAATTCCATGCCGACTATATAGAATGGCACGCGATGGTAAATGTTGGCCAGAAGCCAAAATTAATTACAACCAGCATCTTCCGCTGCTTCCCTCGATCACAGCTATCAACACCCTCGGAAGCTTGCCTCTTCTCGTACCTTGGCATTGTCTTCATTTCACCACTTTTTTATTCCTAACGTGAGCAGAAAGTTCAACTTCGTTTGGCTGCGATCTGAAAATTCACTGATGCGAAAAATTCCATTCTGTTGAGTTTCAACTACTGTTATGCAAAATAGCCTTATTCTGATATTCTCCTACACATTTCGGGAATTTCATATTCCGGATTATCTACATTCAAAAATATTCCATCTTATGCTAATCAACATTCGGGATAAAAGCAAGATTCCTTTGAAATAGATGCTTACTTATAAAGCTTCCAAAGTTGATTGTTTCCAGTCAGAAATTATTCCAGACTTCATAGCCCAAAATCCTCTCAAAACAGGAGAAAGAAAATTCAGGGTGGCGATTCAGCGGACGATTTCAAATTCCCGGTCATTTCCCGGTTTTTCCCGGTCAAGTTCCGTATAGGTGAACCCTCCGATTTCGTTGAACCCACGTATACTTACGTATTTTGATGCGCTGATTACGAAAATCATGGTGAAAATTGGCGACAAGGACCTCTTCATGGTAAGAACCATAAAAAAAACCCATACAAATTATGATTTTTTTCTTTATCTCAATAGTTACGAAGAATTTTCAAAAATGTCTCAAACAAAAGTTGTAGCTAGTATAAAAATACATCTTTTTTGTATCATACACTTTTTTCCTTGAACCATTATTTCTCGATAAAAAGAAGATTGCGTTGGAAAAACAATAGAAACAAGAAAACAGTCACTCTCGTCCCTTTTTTCCTCGTCCGTTTTCCGTAACTAGTCAGTAAACCTGGAAAAGAAGACGAGCGTAACTGAACAC
>CAKNYM010053564.1:307691-323410 GCA_932195095.1 Andricus curvator | reverse complement strand
CTATAGTTAGCAAGTTTCCAAAGTTGAATGCTTCCAAAGTTAGAAAACATTTCCATCTTAAATGCTTCCAGATACAGAAAATATTTTCATTTTGAATGCTTCCAAATTAGAAATAAATGCAGGTTCCAAACTTTAGTGATTTCATAGTCAGAAAGCTGCCATATTTGGAAGCTTCCAAAGTTAGCAAGTTTCCAAATTTTAATGCCTCCAGAGTCAGAAAAGATTTCCATGTTGAATGCTTCCGAATTAGAAATGAATAAAGAATCCAAACTTCAATGATTTCATAGTCAGAAAGCTTCCATATTTGGATAATTTTATAGTTAGCCGGTTTCAAAAATTTAATTCTTCTAAAGTTATCAAGTTTCAAAAGTGGAAAACCTTCAGAGTCAGAAACGATTTCTATATTGAAGGCTTACAAATTATAAAGATATAAGTATTCCAAACTTCAATGATTCTAACGTTGAATACATTCAGAGTCGGAACAGATTTCCATCACGAATGCTTCCAAATAAGAAAAAAATTAAGATTCAAGACTTCAATAATTCCAAAGTTGAATGCTTCCAAGGTCAGAAAGCTTCCATAATTGGATGCTTCCACACTCAGAAAGTTTCCAAAGTTGAATTGATTCCCAACTTCACTGATTCCAAACTTTAATGCTTCTAGAATCAGAAATGATTTCTATCTTGGATGATTCCAAATTAAAGTAAATAAAGATTCCAAACTTCAATTATTCCAGAATCAGAAAGCTTCCATATCTGGTAAAACTGCCACTTCTGTAATTCAGACTTCACACACTTTTCACTATTCCCCTCTTTTCACCTTTTTTAGAATTTTCCACTTTCTTCCCTGTTTGAAAAAGCTTTCAAAATAAAAAAATAAAAAATTTGAATGCTTCCAGAGTCAGAGAGCTTCCACATTCAAATGCTTCCAAATTTAGAAAGTTTCAAAAATCAAATGCTTCCACAATCAGAAAGCTTCCATATGTGGATGCTTCCGAAGTTAGCAAGTTTCCAAATTTGAATGTTTCCAGAGTCAGAAACCTTCCATACTTGGATGCTTCCACAGTTAGCCAGTTTCCAAAGTTAAATTGATTTCAATAATTCCAAAGTTGAATGCTTCCAGAATCAGGAATGATTTCGATCTTGAATTATACCAAATTAAAAATAACACCAATGATACCAGAACCAGAAAGCTTCCATATTGGATACTTCCAAAGTTAGAAAGTATGTTTGTTTCCATCTTGAATACTTCCAAATCAGGAGGAAATAAAGATTTGACACTTCAAAGATTCCAAAGTTAAATGCTTCTAGAGTCAGAAAAGATTTCCATTTTGAAGGCTTACAAATTATAAGGAAATAGATTCAAAACATCAATGATTCCAAAGTTGAATGCTTCCAGAATCAGAAATGATTTCGATCTTAAATGATACCAAATAAAAAATAAATAAAGATTCCAAACACCAATGATACCAGAACCAGAAAGCTTCCATATTGGATGCTGCCAAAGTTAGAAAGTATGTTTGTTTCCATCTTGAATACTTCCAAATCAGAAGGAAATAAAGATTTTACACTTCAAAGATTCCAAACTTAAATGCTTCTAGAGTCAGAAAAGATTTCCATCTTCATATTTCATATTTTCTTATCGAAAATCCAAGTAATTAATTGAAAGGAACTATTTTGTTAAAAATTAATTTTTTTGATAAACTTAAAATTTATTTTTGTTGAAATGTTGCATGATTTGAAATGGAATGGAATTCATCTATAAGTTGTAAACTCAAAACCTGCGTTCTAGGTCTTTATAAACATCCAAAATTTTAATTTTTAAAACTCTGCATCTTTATAATCTCCTAATCCTATGATCTAAATGTTTTTATAGAATGTTTAAAAATTAAACTTCTACATTAAAATACATTTGTATATCCAAATTTGGAAGCATTTAAGGTGAAAATATTTGGAAGCATAAAAAGTGCTAGCTTTCTAATTTTAGATGTATTCACAAGTTCGGTAGCTTGATAACTTATAGAACAGAAATTAGAAACTTCAAAATATTTTTGAATCACGTAGCTTAAAAATTATAAATAGTTAATTATTGATTAGAAATAATTAATCTTTGATGACTAAGTTTCATCACAAATGGCTCACTTTGAAATTAATTATTAAAGTTTGGAAAGCTTCTTGAGATCGTAAACCATAAAGTACAATCCTGATCGTCTTGTCTGACCCTCTTGCGGAGGCTTTAACGTTTTGTAAGAATCTAAGCTTTATTTATATACCTTTTTGCGTGGTTAGGGGAGCTTGGTGTTTCACAATGGGATAACAAGGCAAACTGTTTTCTCCCTTTCACTAAGTAAACACAGCTTTGTCTTTTATCACTTCAAAGAGAAGTTTTCCACCTAAAAGAATGACCTATTTGACTTTCGGAAAAGAGGGCGAATTACACTCCACTTTTTCTCTAAGTGGGGAATTAGACCCCTTTCATCAAAACTAACCTCTTCCGGAGAAAATTGTCTCGTGGATTTCAAATCTCTTCCAAAATATTTAAGAACTTATCATCGGCCAGGGTTTCTATTAATGTCAAACCACCAAAATTTTAAAAAATTTTCAAAATAAAAAAATTGCCTTAAAATCTTCCCAAGGAATTTTGATAAAAGCTTTTTCTAGTTATTTATACATGTTTTCCCGTTTGTAAAAATTAAATCAACTCTTACTAGAAGCACGATAAAACGCATTCAACATAAGGTTTTATTATGTATTTAATTATTCTTGAAATCATTTTTTTATACATAATATGGGAAATATGATACTATTTTGAAGTCTTAATTACCTGCGCAGATTTGGATAAAATGATGGTTGTTATTTTTTAAAATCATATCTTTGCTAAATTATTTTTGCTATCCTAATTGGTAAATAAATCTTAGATATAATTTTTATTGTCCTTCGTATTAGCGATTAATTATTAATTAATTATTCATGACTTAATTACGAAAGCTATTTTTAAGCTTTTATTATCACAGATTAATTATAAATTGCATGTGTTTATAACATAGTTAATGTAAAATTCACTTGCCCTTAAAATAAATCATTTCTGGAATGCTTCCTTGTAATAACTCTTTAATAATTAATCAATAATTAATCGCTGCTACTAAAGATATTAAAAATTATATCTAAATTTCTTGCCCGAAATCTTTCAAAAACTTACTCGAATTTTATCTAAAATTTTGTATTTTGCAGAATTGCAAATTTTGCTTTAAAATCTTTTATATTCTTTTTCGACATTTTAAGAAATCATTTTGAATGTTTTGAAATCTTTGAATGTTTTGAAATCTTTTTCAATTTTTTCTCAGAATTCATTTTTTTAAATAAAAATATATTGGAAATTTTCCCATGAATCTCAAGAAAATGTTTTGATACTTTTGAAAACTTTCAAAATTCTTAAAACGCTTCTAAACATTGTTTCGCAATCTTGAAAAATCCCCATTTTTTTTAAATTACAATTTTTTTTTTTATTTTGAATTATTATTTTTGAAAAAAGACGATTTTTTAACATAACAGTCGAATCATCAAAATAAATTTTTTGTTTGAAACCAAAAATTTTAATTTTTAGCAAAAGAGACGAATTTTCTACAAAATAGTTTAATTTTTCAATCCGAGAATGTGAATTATACACCAAAAAGTTCAGTTTAGAAAAAATAATTAAACTGAAAAAAGATGAATTTTCAATTAAATAGTTACATTTTCAACCAAAAAGATGAATTTTTAGCATCAAAAAAATCATTTTTTTCTATAATTCGCGAAAAAGTGCCAGTTTTTCCACCTGTTTTTGGTGTAAAAAGTTACCGATTTTTGCTCGATGACGTGGCGCATGCGCAGTGCCGACCTTTCCGGGCAACAGTGACAAAAGTGGACAGATGCAGTGGAAAAAGTAAATGGACAGTGATAAAAGTGAGGCACAGTGGAAAAAGTAAATGTTATTTCGGGTGGGTTCGTGCTGCCTCGGGTGGACTCGTGCATCGCGCGCAGCCAACTTCATTCTATTTTCCGACTGTCGTCCCTAACCTAAAAGCAATTTTCGGAAAAGTCTCGAGTTGTATATTTTGTATGTACTTTTGTCACTTGGCAAAAGCAAAAAAACACCGTCAGTTTCTCCGAAAATACTGTGCTTGGTTTTTTTCACGAAAAATCAAAAGTTTTGAAGCCCTCAACTTTATGGGCCAACTATTCAATTGTGAGAACCAGCTTATTATTACTGCCATATTATTGCCATGGTTTTGATAATTGCCATTGTCATTGTTGCGTCAATCGACAAAAAATCGCCTTCTTTTTACACAAAAAACAGGTAAACAAAAACTAGCACTTTTTAACAAATTATAGAAAAAGTATCGTGTCCCACACATTGAAAAAGCGACGATTTAAAACTCGTGTGATAGCCACCCTCGCTCCGCTCGGGTAGCTAACTTCACACTCGTTTTAAATCTCTCGCTTTTTCAACTTGTAGCACAATATACTATTAACCAACTAATTTCATTTTCTACTAAAAACGTGAATTTTCAAGCAAGAACTTCATTTTTATACCTAAAAAATAGCATTTATTAACAAAATAAATCAATTTTCAACTAAAAAGATCCATTTTCAACCAAAAATGGAATTTTCAGTTAGAAAACTTAATTTTTACCAAAAAAAAAGAAGACATTTCAGCAAAATACTTACATTTTCTACCAGAAAATACGAATTTTTACAACATGAATGAATTTTAAACTAAAAAAGATCCATTTTCAACCAAAAATGGAAGTTAAATTTCCATTCAGTTGAAAACAAATTTTCAACAACAAAAAAACGAATTATCAACAAAATACTTAAATTTGCAACCAAAAAAAGATCCACTGTCATCAAAAATGGAATATTTCCATTTTCTGTTGAAAAAAAGCAATTTTTAACCAACAAAAAAATAATAATTTTCAACAACATACTTACAATTTCTACCAAAAATAGTACGAATTTTGAACAAAATAAATGAATTTTCAAATAGAAAACTATCCATTTTCAACAACAAATGGAATAGTTAAATTTTTAGTTTAGAAAATAATTTTAAACCAAAAAAAAAAGAACTTTCAATAAAATAGTTACACTTGCAACTAAAAAAGATCCATTTTCAACCAAAAATGGAATTTTCAGTTAAAAAAACTTAATTTTTAACAAAAAAAGAAGAATTTTCAGCAAAATACTTACATTTTCTACCAAAAAATACGAATTTTTACAACATAAATGAATTTTAAACTAAAAAAGATCCATTTTCAACCAAAAATGGAAGTTAGATTTTCAGTTAAAAACAAATTTAAAACAAAAAAGAACGAATTTTCAACAAAATAGTTAAAATTTCAACTAAATAAAGATCAATTTTTAATAAAAAATGGAAAAGTTATATTTACAGTTAAAACAAAATTAATTTTCAACAGAAAAAAGTGAATTTTCAACAAAATATTTAAATTTTTAACCAAAGAGATGGTCGTTCAATAAAAAAATAATAATTTTCAACAAGTCACAGAGAAATTCAACCAGAAAAGTAGAATTCTCTACAAAATAGTAGTATCCTAAACCAAAACTGATTACTTTTCAACCAAACAAATGCATTTTCAACCCAAACCCTGAAATTTCCACCAAGAGAAAAATTTTCAAACATCTAGAACACTCTCTCGCATTATTCCTAAAATTTTAAAAAATCATTCAAAATAAAAAACCTGTCAAAATGAAAAAAAAAACTTCGAAATTTTTATTCGAAATCTTCAAAAACTTGCATTTAGTTTTAAATTTTTTGAAATAATTTCAAATTTTTAATCATTTTAAAATCTTTTCTAAACTTCTAAGCCTTTCAAATATATTGCAAAATTATTCGAATTATTCCTAAAATTTGAACAAAAAATCTGCATAAACTTCTAAGCCTTCTAAATATATTTTAAATAGTATCGCATTTTTCCTAAATTTTTTTTATAAATTCAGCATGATAAAAAATTGCCTTGAAATCTTCCGGATTCTTTTTGGACAATTTTAGAAATGTTTTGAAATATTCTTTAAAATTATTTTTTCGGAAAATATCATTTTTGCAGATTATTTTTCGACATATTTTGAAATCTTCAAATCTTAAAATTAATTCTTTAAAATAAATAATCATTTCAAATTTTCTCAGTAATCTTATTGTCGGTATCGGTAATTTTTGGATACAGGTATCGATAGGGTGAAATGTTTTTAAATATTCCTTTGAAATTAATTTTTCAAAATAAAACATCATTATAAATTTTCTCAAAAATCTTAATAAATTTATTTTTATACTTTGAAACCTTTCAAAATTCTTAAGCTTCTAAACTTTTTGTTCCAAATTTTCAACAATCTACATTTTGTTTAAAATTTTTGAAAACCTTTGAAAGTTTTAAATTATTTTCGAACCTTTTCAAAACTTCAAAATATCTTTTAAAATAATTCAGGTTTTCTAAAAAAAATTTAAATCTGGTAAAATAAAAAAAGTTTTAAAATCTCCCAAATTTTTTTTCGACATATATTGAAATCTTAAAATGAATTCTTTAAAATAAAACCTAAATTTAAAATTTTCCCAGAAATGTTATTGTCGGTATTCGATAATTTATTTGTTGCCGGTGCCAATATTTTCCAAAATTTTAAATGTGATTACCGGTTAGAATTTGTATTCCTGGTCAAGTCTTGGTATTTCCTTATTTTCATTTTCGGGTTTGCCGGTTAGAAATTCATTTTGAATATTCCGAAAATAATTTTCTGTTCTTAAATGATGATTTTGTAGTGACTATAATTTTCACACTGAAAATAGATCATAATTCAGTATTAAACCACTGTTTCAGATTGCTATTCTCGGAAAAAGGTTGAAACCGAATCTCACTCGAAATAAAAAATGTAACTTAATTATTGCAGTTGTTTACCACTTTCCCTATTTATCAATCTCTCTACCCTCTCCCCATTTTCTCTCTCTTGATTAAAAACACGCTCTGCGAACGAAATGAAATACACGATTTTCTGTGAAAAATAAACAAAAAGAAGCGACACTAGTTTCCTTTCAGGGTGGAATTTAATTGAATAAGGGAGACCAATAAAAATGTTAAGTACCTACGTGAGATTATGTAATGAGGGTTGATAGTATCAGTTTAGTACGAGCAAATCTTCAAGGCCGTAAGAAATTATTTCTCATTAAAAAATAAAAAGATAAGGAGGCAAAGTTCCTCTAATTATATTGATCCGTCTGATTTAGTTATCTTTCTTAACTAACTCCAGACAAACTCAATAATTTCAATTATAATTTTATAATCTCATAATAAATTAATGACAGTTTACTGGATCAGTTTTCCAATACTTCATAATTTATTTGCAGCAATTAGTGTGAGTCTTTAATGAAGTTTAATTTCTTAGGTAAACCAAAAAATACTTTCTACCAAAAAAGGCCAATATTCATCAAAATAGTTTAAAATTTAACAAAATAGTTCAATTTTCAAGCCAAAAAGACGAAATTTTTCGAAGACAGTCGAATTGTGAACAAAACAGTTAATTTTCAACAATTAGAGATGACTTTTCTACCACCAAAGATGAATTTTTAGACCAAATGGGCGAATTTTTAATTAAACAGATTAATTTCCGACAAAAAAAGATATCTTTCATAAAACAGTTGTATTTTCAACCAAATAGATGGGGTAAAATGAACTTCGGATTCGGTTTCAGTGACCCTAAAAACATATAGTAAACATGGTCTAACCCCCAGGCCAGAAAAACATTTTTTTTTGTGGTTGTGTTATCAACAAAATACATGATTCTTCAAACAAAAAGTTGAATTTTTAAAATAAAAAAAAAAAACTTTTAAACAAAAATGAAAACATTCTATTTTCATTAAAAAAAAATACTTTTCAATAGAAAAGAAAATTTTGTTAAATAGTTTAATTCGATGAAAAATAATACATTTTAACAAAATAATTGAATCCTCGAACAAATAGATGAATTTTCAAGAAATAAGAAGATTAACTTTTTATCCAAAAAGACGAATTTTCAACAAAAGAGTTAAGTTTTCAAGCTAGAAGCTCGAGTGTTTTCAAAAACGGAATCGTCAAATTTTCAATTAAAAAAAAATAATTTTCACAAAAAAAGAAAACGAATTGTCAACCAGTTAAATTCAACCAAAAAATACGAAATTTTAATTAAAAAGTTAAATCCTCAGCCACAAAGAGTTTTTCAGCAAACCAAGATTAATTTTCTAATCTAAAAGACGAATTTGAATAAAATTATTGAATTTGTAAGCCAAAAAGACGGATTATCTACGAAACAGTTGATTTTTCAACTAAAAAGTTAATTTTCTACCATAAAAGATGAATTTTCAACCAACTAGTTGAATTTTCAACTAAAAAATATAACTTTTCATCCCAAAATGAAATAGTGAAATTTTAAGTTTAATTTGAAGTTTAAAATTTATTTTTCAAAAAAGAAAAAAGAACTTTTAACCAGTTCAGTTCAACCAAAACAGAAGAAATTTAAGCCAAATAGTTGAATTATCAACCAAAAAGATAACATTACGAGAAACCGGATTCATTTTCAAAATAGAAAGACGATTTTTCAACAACGGATATATATTTTCTACCAAATAGTTGAATTTTCAACAAAAAAGTTCATTTTCTACTAAACTGATAAACTTTCAAGTCAAAAAGACGAATTTTCTAAAAAAAAAAATCCAACCCGAAAATATGAATTTTTCACCGAAAAATGTAATAGTTGATATTTCAACCAAAAAAGATTTTAATTTTAAATAAAAAAAGTAGTCGAAATCAACAAAAAATAAGAATTTTCAACCAAATAGTTGAATTTTCAACTAAAAAGATCAATTTTCAACCAAAAATGGAAAAGTTTAATTTTCAGTAAATAACTCATATTTGAACAAAAAAAAAAGAGAATTTTCAACAAAACAGTCAAATTTTCAAATAATATGATGAACCTGTAGCCAAAAATAAATATATTTTTAACAAAGTAGTTCCATTTTGAAACAGAAAAGGCGAATTTTCTGTAAAGCAGTTGAATTTTTAACCCAAAAATACGAATTTTCAACAATAAAGTTTATTTTCAACCAAAAAATTGCATTTTTAATCCAAAAAGAAGAAATTTTAACAAAGAAGATTAGTTTTCTACCAAAAAAGAAGAATTTGCAACTAAAGAAGATGAATTTTCAATTTAAAAAATTAATTTTTAACTAAAATGATGGATCTTCACAATAACAAAATTTTTTTTAAGTGGTTCAACCTTCAACGAAGTAATTGAATTTTTAGCCAACAAATTTATTTTTTAACCGAGAAGATTGACTTTCTACCAAAAAAGAAAAATTTTCAACAAAATACATGAATTTTCAAACAAATAGTTGATTTTTCAACTAAAAAAGATACATTTTCAACCTAATAGTGGAATTTTTATCTAAAAAAGATCAATTTTTATCCCAAAATGGAATAGTTAAGTTCCCAGTCAAAAAATTAATTTTCAACCAAAAATTAAACGAATTTTCAACAAAATCGTCGAATTTTTAAACAAACTTGATGAATTCCAAAGCAAAGATATAATAGTAAACTTCTCAACCGAAAGAAATTTACTTTTAAGCAAAAATGGTTGGATTTTCTTATCGGGTTCTATTAATTCAGTTCAATTTTAAACGAAAAAAAAAACTTAAAAAGAGGAAGTTTCTTGTAAACAGAGGAATTCTTTAAAAAATAAGAAAAGAGGGTAAAACTTTTTAAAAACTCACTTAACAACTTTAAGGCTTTTGAATTTGATCCTTTCAAACCTACAAATAAATATTTTGAGTTTTAAAAGTATTGAGGTTGCGGGAATTTCCAAGTCTCGAAATTCTAAATTCTAGGAGTGGGGGTGGAAGGAAAGCGAAGAGGTAGATAGGACACAGGAGAGGTATGTAAAGTGGATACTGGGGCTGGCAAGGAACGCGCCTAATTATATTGTCAGGAGGGTGACGGGGAGAACGAGTGTAGGGATTCTAGCGGGGAGTCGGGCGTGTAAATATGAGGAGAAATTTTTGGAAGAGGGGGGAAGTAGGCTGGTTAGGGAGTGTTGGTGGGAGAAGGAGAACAGGAGAGAGGATGGGAAGATGAAGGTTGAAAGAGAAAGGTATTTTAGAACGAATGGACTGCAGATGGATGAAGTGAGAAGGATGCATGAGGAAGGAAGGAAGGTATATTAGTTGGTTAAGAAAAACGGCATGGAGAGAGAGAAGACAGCAGGGGAAGAGAGAATAAGAGAGTCAAGGTTCAACGAGAACTATGTGTGGATTATGCCAAGGGCGAGAACGCAATATTTGTGTGAGAAAGGAGAGAAAGGAAGTCAGGAGCTCATAGCGAGGATGAGATGTGGTTGCATGGAGGGTTTTAATGGGTACTGGCTCGCTAGAGAAAAGAGGATGTGTGAACTATGTGGGAAGGGGGAGGCAAGAGTGGAGCACTGGTTGGAGGAGTGCGTAGAGGTGGAAAGGAGAGGGATAAGCATGGAGGTATTGATGCATGAAAGGGGGAACAAAAGGGCAGTAGCATGGGTGAAGGGAGTCTTGGGTAAGATGAAGAAGAAGAGAAGGAAGGAGGAAGAGGAATGGAGAAGGAAAAATTAAAAATAAAGGAGGAAGTAAATATAAGTAAATGTAAACATTGTAAATAGTAGATAAGTATTAGGTATAAGCCGCGGAGGCAGAGTTTGGTAATGCGAGGCAAAGCGAGAAAGTAGGGACATGCGTGCGAGGCGAGGCGAAGCGAGGAAGGCAAGACGATAAGAGCGAGCGGCGTTAGAGATAAGGTGTGGAAGGATGTTAGTTTTAAGGGTTAGTTTTAAGGGTTGGTTTTAAGAAAATTCTGTAAAAAAAAAATGGAAGTGTAAGCAAGTCAATTTTTTAAGGCCAGCAGGCTGAAGAATAAACGTTTATCTTTCTCTCTCTAATAGAATCTTGCTACGTTTTAAGTTCTTGAATCTTTTTGAAACTTGTTTGAAAACTTTAAGGCTTTTCAATTTGACTCTTCCAAACTATAAATTAATCATTTGAGCTTTGAAAGTATTGAGTTTGGAGGAATTTACAAGTCTCGAACTTCTAAGTTCTAGGAGAGATTATAATAGACTCTTTCTAAGTTCTAAGTCCTTAAAACTTTTCAAAACTTTTTTGATTATGCTGAGGCTTTTCAATTTGATGGTTCCAAATCTAGATATAAATATTTTGAGTTTTGAAAATATCGAGGTCGCGGGAATTTACAAGTCTCGAACTTTTAAGTTCTAGGAGAAACCATAAGCTTGGAAAGCTTTTAAACATTTGATACATCGAAACTTTGAAATGTTATAAGTCTGATGTCATTCGAATGTATTCTATGCATACTTTTGGATTCTAGATATCAATTTTTTTCTTCTAATGTAGCCCTTTTTTTATTCAGCGAAAGGTGACCTATCATTTCTGTTGTATGTAAATTCACGTCTGAATATGCTAACTTGGGTTGTGCTGACTGTAACAAAGCACACAGTGAGCCGATTTGAGTGAGGTAGTTTCCATAAGTTCTGCTTGAGTTACATCATCCCGAGGGAGAATCAAGATCGAAACCAGCAACAGATCCGTAAATTAAGTTAACTTTATTCAGAATGCTTTGGCTTAGAGTAAGAAAATATATGTAATAGTTGATATTGCAGCCAAAAAGGATTTTCGTTTTAAATCAAAAACAGTTGAATTCCACCAAGAAAGACAAATGTTCAACCAAATAGTTGAATTTTTAGTATAAAAATTAATTTTCAATAACAAAAGACGAATTTTCAAAGAAATAATGAAATTTTAAACCAGGGAGATGAATCTTCAACCAAAAAATGAATGTTTAACAAAGTAGTTCAACTTTCAAACAAAAAATATAATCATTTTAAATAAAAAACAGGTAAATTCAAGAAAAAATATGAATTTCGTACAAAGCAGTTGAATTTCCAACCACAAAAAATTGGCTACCAAAAGAGATCAATTTTTTCAGAAAACCGTTGCCTTTGAAACCCAAACAGATCAATTTTCAGCAAAAAAAGTTAATTTTCAACAAAATAGTTGATTCTTAATCAAATAGATGAATTTTCGATTGAAGAAGATGACTTTAAAACAAAATACACTGGAACCTGGATTTGAGTACAGTTGCAGGAATGGCTGGCAGTGGCCTTGATCATAAATCCAGGGAATCCAAACGTAAACATTCAGCGTCATGTCAACCATTTTTGTTGAATTTTGACGCATGCTAACAGCTGGCGCAACCTGACGCAACTAACGCGCTGTGATTATTGTCCACTCTGCCGCTACGCTTCTGTTGATCACGCATGACTGAGCACCGCTTCTATTTCGGAACCGTGGTCCGCGCATCACCAAAATGCTGAGGACTCAAATTCTAGGAACGTCGTAAACCTAGGTTTCTTGAATCCGAGTTTCAGTGTAGCTAAATTTTCAACCAAATAGTAGACTTTTTATCCAAAAGAGATTAATTCTGAACCAAAAACATAATGGTAGTCTTTTCAACCAAGACAGAAGACAATAACACTATTTGAAATTCTTCCAAGCCAAAAATACGAATTGTTAAAAAGTGAGTTGAATTCATCCCAGGAATTAAAGTTTTCAGTCCCGAAATAATGTCCCTATGGGATAAAATATAGGGACCAAAGGGTACTTTTCGTCACGCTCAAAGGGTAAAAAATACAGGATAAATTTATAAGACTTCAAAACAATTCAAGTTAAATTCCAATGAATTCGAATGAATTAAAAACAATTTTAAAAGTCAAAAAAATTCCATTGATTTCCGTCAAATTGGAATGAATTTAGAGGAATTTAAGATAAACCAGAAGAATTCGATAAAATTCATAAAAATTTAAGGAGAATCAAAAAAAAAATTAATGAATTGAAAACAATTTTTAAAATATGAAGAAACTTTTATGAATTCAGTCACTTTGAAATGAGCTTAGAAAAATTCAAGGAAATTCAAAAGAATTTTATGAAATGCCTAAGAATTCAAGGTGAGGTTAAAAGACTTCAGTATCAATTAAATAAAAACTTTGAATTTTTTTTTTAATCCATTGAATTAAGTATAATTGAGTAAATTTAGAATAATTCAAGTCAAGTAAAAAAATTCAAGGGAATCCCAAAGAATTTAAAAGCATTAAGGGTGAATTTCAAAAAATAATTTCAAATCTCTTCAAATCTTTGAAACCCTACTAATTTCTAAAAAAAAAATGACTAATGACTACAAAACAATTGAAAAAAATTCAAATGAATTGGAAAAAGTTTTAAAAATCGAAAAAATCCATTTATTTCTGTAAAATTTGAGTGAATTTGGAGAGATTTAAGAGAAACGAGAAGAATTCGATGAAATGCATAAAAATTCAAGGTGAATTAAAAAAAAATCAAATGAATTGATAAAAATTTATAAATATGAAAACATTCATGGAATTGAGTAAGTTTGAAATGAATTTTAGAAAAAATTAGAGAGAATTCAAAAGAATTTGATGAAGTTCCTAAAAATTTAAGGTGATTTTTAATGACTTCAAGATGAATTAAACAAAAAACGTTTAAAAAATCCATTGACCTGAGTAAAATTGAGTGCATCTAGAAGAATTCAAAAGGATTTAAAAGAATTCAGGATAAATTAATACGAACTCAGGGCGAATTCCAAATGAATTGCAAAAAATATTGGAAAATCTCTTAAAATCATTGAAACCCTACGAAATCCCTCACTTCTTGTGAATAAATTCTTTGAAATCCATTAAAATATTAAAATCCCTTAAAATTATTAAAACACTTGGAAATCCCTCGAAATTGTTTAAATCTCTTGAAAATGCCTTGGAATCTTTTAAAATACATTAAAATGTTTCAAAGTCTGTGAAATCCCTTTAAAGTTTAAATCGTTTAAAGTTTAAACGATTGAAATAAATAAAAAATTTCTGGGAATCGTTAAAATTTCCTAAAATATTTCAAATCCTATTAAATTACTGAAATAAATTAACAATTTCTTTATAATCTTTTAAAATAACCTAGAAAATTTCTAATCCCTTAAAATCTTTTGAAATACCTTGAAATTTTTTAAAGCTCTAGAAAATGCCAAGGAATTTGAGAAATACCTTAAAATATTTCCAATCCTTTGACCATTTTATGAATTAATCTGCAAAACCAATTATATAAAAAAATTCTAAAAATCAAGTGAATTATGTAAAATTGAGTAAATTTAAAAGAATTCTGATGAATTAAAAAATCCAAAAGAATTTCAAAGAATTCAGGATAAATTAATAAGAATTCAGGGTGAAATCAAAAAAATACTTTTAAATCTCTTCAAATCTTTAAACCCCTACGAAATAACTCACTTTTCTGGAATAAATTCTTTAAAATCCACTAAAATGTTATTAAGGCCATGTGACGAGTGGGTCACGTGACCGGATTCCTACCTTACCGACACTTTTTTTACTTGTAAGCTTATTTTCACACGAATAGCCACATCGAGTTGAAGAATTGGGATAATAAATAAGAAGCACTAAGAAAGGTGGGTCTGGTCCTAAATTTTTATAATTATGAAAAAAGTTATTTTTGTAAATAATTTTTTTTTTTGCTTTTTTCATGATTATTAAAATGTAGGACCAGACCCAACTTTCTTAGTTATTCTTATTTATTATCCCAAATGTTCAACTCGATGTGGGTATTCGTGTGAACATACGTTTACAAATAAAAAAAATGTCGGTAAGGTAGAAATCCGGTCACGTGACCCACTCGTCACATGGCCTTAAATCTCTTAAAATTATTAAAATCAATAAAAAATTCTTCGGAATTTTTTTAAATCCTCTAAACTATTTCAAATTAAAAGCTTTTGAAAATGCCTTAGAAGTTTTAAAAATACCCTAAAATCTTAAAAATCCCTTCAAATTATTGAAATCTATTACAAATTTCTCTGAATCTTTAAAAATAATCTGAAATATATCAAAAAACTTCAAGACAATTCAGAAATAGGTATAGATCTGAATTAAATAGTGATTAATCCATGAGTTAATTAATTGATAGAAAAGTGACTAATGTGATCTTTTCATTCAAAAAAGTGAATAAAAAATGATTTGAGAAAAAAGTGACTAATAGTGACTGTGTGTGGCAGCTCTGATTATTTTTTACAGTTACTTCTTACAAGAATTCCCTGATTTTTGCTATTTTTTTTAAATGCTCTTGGAAGCTTTGATCTTATTATACATTTTTTTGAATTTCCATTAAGGGGCTGCAAATAGGGTACCATAGGGACCAAATCTTGAAAAAGGGTACTTTAGGGACCTTAACTGAATATAGGGTACAATAGGGGATATAGGGACCGGTCTGTGAGGCCTGCTGATATCAAATGACCGCTAAGGAATTTAATATTAAACGTACCAAAGAAATTGTGTCAGACGTATTTGTGGAATATTTAAACAATCAATTTGTTCATAAAAACAAAGCTTGCCAATCATATCTTGACAATTTTCAATGTAATATGACACCATTGCGATATAAATGATTCTATATTCAAAATGTTACAAGATTAGAATTTTGGTCATTAAATATTAACCCTAGAATTCCACACATATTTGAGCACTCATCGAGTCCACACTGGGGTCCAGTGGCCCCCAGTAAGTTCAATATGTGCCCTACGCCTCACAAAATTATTTTTGCCAACA
>CAKNYM010053564.1:295731-307681 GCA_932195095.1 Andricus curvator | reverse complement strand
TTTAAAGATGAAATGTTGGAGAATCAGGCAAAAAATATGCCACTTCAATTTCTTTCAAAAATTTGAATTATTCGGAGGGATGAAAAATGAGAAAATTCAAAAGTACAAAAACGTTATTTTTATTTTATGTGTCCTAAATATACAAAAGAATTGTTTCAAAAGTTCAAAAAAGTAAAAAGGAATTGTCTATATTGTTTTTCTGTTAGTTTTCAATTTACGTTGGCAAGAAGAGCAGCCGAGTTTAGTCGCAATTTAGCCTTATAGACCACTTTTACCCAGAAATGTAATATACTATTTTTAAAGTAATATTTCATTAAAAATTTGCTGTTCACACATAATTTTGCGAAGAATGAAACCAAAAATAATTAAAAAGAAAATTTCACTCATCGTACGAAAAAGTTACACTGAGTCCACACTGGGGTCCAATGGCCCCCACTCACGTTTTGCTTCTGCCTTGCTTCCTACCTGAGGACTAACTGACGACGCCAACCTATGTGACCTGTCCTCAAAAATTCTAAAACGAATTTACATTGGGTCGAAACATCGATATTGATCTTTGTCTAAAAGGGACACTCAAATGAAAAAGCGCTGGGGTCCAATGGCCCCCAGTGTGGACTTCTGGGGTTAATGGTGAGGCAAAATAAATAATTATTCACCGAAAAGTCAGGGAATTTTGAAATTGCGGCCACTCTGCATGTGTGTGACGTCACCGACACAGTAAAATCAGCCAATTGAGGCTTGTTAGTCAAAGTGATACAGTAGGATCGATTTGTTCGTAAGCATGTAATTAACGGTATTAGTGGAGCGCGATTCTACGATCAGGGGAAGTAGCTCGTTGATTCAAAGTCGAATAATGGAGCTTCGGTGTCCCTAACCTGGACCATTATGTACGATTACTATACCTGCCTCTCTATCTATAATGTGTCTAATCTGCTCCTGTTGTGTGCAACATTGTCCTGGCTATGCCTCTGCGACAAACGGATTAGATTCGTCTCCCTGAGAGACAGCCGATTCAAGATAATGCTCCAAACGGAATTTGATATCAACGGGCTTATAATATAAACTGATTGATAATTTGTGTCTTTGATGATGATCATAGTCAAAGGAGACAGAATTCACCCTTCTTGGAGGCGAAACAGTCAAGAGAGATTATGAAATTTAATTAATCAAGACTTAGGATTCAAAAATTATATTTATAAATATTTTTAAAAATAAAAAATAGATAAATAGAAAAACGTGCAGGGAGCGAGAATCGAACTTGCAATCTTCCGGCCACGAAGCAGAAGCGCTACTGCCTGAGCTACCGGTCAATGGGAATTGTTTTTCGCGAGTATTTTGAAGTCGATTTTCTCGAAAATCGCGAAAAAGCGCATATTACAGCTTTGGAAAATCAATACTCAAGTAATGAGCTTTCGTTCGAAAATTTATAAAACGAAACTAAAATTTACAGTTTAAATCGATTACACAGCCACACAAAAAAAAAATCTTTTTCCGGGTCTGAAGGTCAGACCATGTTTACTATATGTTTTTAGGGTCACTGAATCCGAATCCGAGGTCCAAAAACCACCAGCACGTCAGGGTTCTGACATAACCTCAAAAACCCTCATAAAAACTCTTTTTCTCGGTCTGGAAGTCAGACGATGTTTACTATATGTTTTCAGGGTCACTTAATCCGAATCCAATGTCCAAAAACCCCCAGAACGTCAGGGTTTTGACATAACCTCAAAAAATCTAATAAAAAATCTTTTTCCGGGTCTGTAGGTGAGACCATGTTCACTATATGCTTTTGGGGTCGCTGAATCCAAATCCGAGGTCCACAAAATCCCAGCACGTCAGGGTTCTGACATAACCTCAAAAACCTCATAAAACTTTTTTTTCCGAGTCCAGGGGTCAGAGCATCTTTACTATATGTTTTTGGGGTCACTGATTCCGAATCCGTAGTGTGAAAAACTCCAGCACGTCAGGGACGTGAAAAAGAGACGATTTTTTCAGCGACCCCAAAAACATATAATAAACATGATCTGACCCCCGGACTCGAAAAAAAAATTTTATGAGGTTTTTTGAGGTTATCTCAGAAGCCTGACGTGCTGGGTTTTTTGGACCTCGGATTCGGATTCAGCGACCCCAAAAACATATATTAAGCATGGTCTGACCTCCAGACCCGAAAAACGGTTTTTTTGTGTGGCTGTGTTATAAATAGCTATGGAAATCTCAATGCTGATAATTTAATTAGAATTCAGGGTGAATTCGAAATGAATACAAAATCATTGCAAAAAAAATGTTAAAATCCCTAAAAATCACTGAAATCCTCGGAAATATTATAAAATCATTTGAAATTTTTTAAAGTATTTTTAAACCTTATAGGTCTTACAAGATCGTTCCAAATCTTCCAAAATTCCAGGCAATTCTTCACAGCCGCATGACATTTTTTTCAAATCCCTTAAAATTATTTAAATCTTTTAAGACGCCATAAAATGTTTCTCATACTTTGAAATCCCTTTAAATTACTAAAATCAATAAAAAATTCTTTAGAATTTTTTAAAATTATCTAAAATCTTTCAAATCCTTTAAAATCTTTTTAAATTTCTTGAAATTTTGTAAAGCTTTTGAAAATACCTTGGATTTTTTTAATTCCCTAATATATTTCAAACTCTTTGAAATCTCTTTAAATTATTGAAATCAATTAAAAATTCTTTAGAATCTTTTATAAGACCCTAAAATATTGCAAATCCTTTACAATCTTTTAGAATCCACTGAAATTCTTCAAAGCTCTTGAAAATTCCTTGAAATTAACAAAAAACTTTAAATCCTTTACAATCTTTTGGAATCCCTTGAAACTTCGTAAAGCTCACGAAAATTTCTTGGGATTTTGAAAAATACCCTAAAATATGTTTAATCTTTTGGAATCCCATCAAATTACTGAAATAAATTCAAATTATTTTTTGGAATTTTTGAAAATACAGTAAAATATTGCAAATCATTTACAATCTTTTGGAATCCCTTGAAATTCTTTAAAGCTCTTAAAAATTCCTTGGAATTAAAAAAAAACTAAAACTTTTGAAATCCCTTGAAATTTTGTAAAGCTCTTGAAAATTCCTTGGAATTAAAAAAAAAACTTAAAATCTTTTGAAATACCTTGAAATATTGTAAAGCTATTGAAAATGCTTTTTTAGTTCCCGAAAATATTTGAAACACTTTGAAATTCCTTCGGAATTATTGAAATCAATTAAAAATTCTTTGAAATCTTTTAAATATCATAAAATATTTCAAAACCTTCGAAATCTTTTGAAATACCTTGCAAATTTTAAAGCTCTTGAAAATTCCTTGTTATTTAAAAAACCTAAAATATAAAAATCTTTTGAGATCCCTTGCAACTTTTTAAAGCTCTTGAAAATTTCTTGGGATTTTAAAAAATACCCAAAAATGTTTTTAATCCTTCGGAATTACTTAAAACGATTGAAATCTATTTAAAATACCCTAAAACATTTCAAATCCATTAAAATCTATTCAAGTTCCTTGAAATTTTTAAAAACTCTTGAAAATCTTCGAAATCCTACAAAATCCATAAATTCTTGTGAATAAATTGTTTCAAATATATTACAATATTATAAAATTCCGTAAAATTTCATGGAATCTTTTAAAGTACCATTAATTATTTAAAATCTTTAAAATTCTTTGAAATCTCTTGAAATTTTTAAATCACTTTAAAATGCCTTGAAATCTTTTAAAATACCCTAAAATCTTTAAAATCCGTTGTAATACCTTCAAATTATTGAAATCTATTTAAAATCCATCGAATCTTTTTAAATACTCTAAAATACTTAAAATCCTTTGATATCTTGTGAAATGCCTTGATACTTTTTAAAGCTCTTACAAATTTTGAAAATAACCTAAAATCTTTTAAATTCTTTGAAATCTGTTAAAAAATTCTTGTGATCTTTTAAAATGCCTTAAAATATTTCAAAAGAATTCAAGACTATTTTTCAGAAATAGGTATAGATTCTGTTTAGGTACTGTTTAGTTACTCTGATAAGGCTCTGTTTTGAGATTTAAAAAAAAAACGGAAAGTATCAATTTTTTTTCGGAAATTAAATTCCCATTGCTCAAAATACAATAATAAAGGGAATTACTCACCAAAATTTAACTCAGAAAGTTAGTAAATGTTTTATTATGAGGCTCACCTGAAACAGAAAACATTTTTTTATTTATTATTTAGTTTAGATTCATTTCAAATTGGATGCTTTCTAACTTTAGATGCATCCAAATTTAAAAAACTTTCCAAGTTTCGAAGCATCGAACTCTTGTAATCTTCAATCTTTCGGATAAAAACTTTGGAAGGGTCACACTCAGAATGTGCGTCCTTTTTCGAAAATTTGGAAGAGGAAAGTTTCAAATTCTAGAAAACTGATATTATAAAAAAAATGTTTTAATTGAAACAAATTCTAATTTGGGACAAGTAATTTTCAAAATTTAACGAAATCTGACTTGGAACAGGGAATGTTTTTGTAAATTCTGAATCATAATTATTATTATTTTTAAAAGTTCCCTATCCCAATTCAAATTAAAATTCTCCCTATCCTAAAGTAAAAATTATAATTCTCAAAACAATTCCCTGTTCTAAAGTGAACCTAAAATACAAATTATAATTCTTTACGGCAATTGCCAGTTTTATTTTCAAATTATAATTATTTTAAAAAGTTTCCTGTCCCATACTTAAAATTATAATTTTTTACTGAAATCCAGAAAATTCTCAATCAAAAAGATGAATTTTCAACCAAGAAGATTAATTTCCTACCAAAAAGACGAATTTTTAACGTAATACGTGAATTTTAAAACAAATTGTTGAATTTGCAACTAAAAAAGATCAATTTTTGATTTAAAATATCTATTTTCTACCAAAAATGTGATAATCGACTTTTCTCTTACAGCAATTAATTTGACAAACTCGATGCAAAAGATCAATTTTCAGCCAAGAAGATTAATTTACTACCACAAAAGACAATTTTTTAAACAAAAAATTGAATTTTCAACACAAAAAGATCGATTTTAATTAAAAATATCAATTTTCTATCAAACCGGGTATAATCGAATTTTCTCTTAAGGAAATTAATTTCGAACAGAAAAAAAAGGAATTGGCTTTTAACCAATTAGTTCAATTTTCAACCTACAAATATGAATTTTCAACCGAATGATCAAATTTTCAAAAAACACAGATTAATTTTCAATCAAAAACAGTTGCATTTAAAAAAAAAAAAGATGAATTCTCAACAAAAATGTAGTAGTGGACATTTGAAAAAAAAAATCATTGTCAACAAAATACTTAAATTTTCAAACAGAGTTGAATTTTCAACAAAATAAGTAAATTTTCACCAAATTAGTTGAATTTTTAACCTACAAATAATTTTCAATCATAAAGAATAAATTTTCTATCAAAAGAGTCGAATTTTAAACCAAAAGTGGAAAAGATACATTTTCACTAAAAAAATTAATTGAAAACAAAAAGAAAATTTCAAAAAAATGGTCAAATTTTTAACAAAAGAGATGAATTTTCAACTAAAATGATGAATTTTTCAACCAAAAAGGCGAATTTTCAACAAATAAAGAATTTTCAGTCAAGAAAGAAAAAAAGTTCATCCTAATTGTTGAACTTTCAAGCCAAAAGACGATTTTTCTGTAAAACAGTTATACCACCTTTGATGTTTTAAAATTTGTGAAGTAAAAATAATATTCACGTTTAATAAATAATTTCATTAATTTCAATGTATTTTGAATGTATTAAATATTGGTTTATTTTGATATATTTAACGTTTAATATAACAAAATAGTTATTTTTTTATAAATTTTAATGTGGAAAGTCTAATATTATATTCCTGGTTCAGAATTCTTTTCTTTTGGTTACAACTTCTATTATTTGTATGATAATTTGATTATTTTGTTTAAGATTAAACTATTTTTTCAAACTCATTTTTTTGCGGAACAATCAACTGTTTTATTAAATATTTATATTTTTATATGAAAATTTTTTAATTTTCGTTTGAAATATCATCTTTTATTATTGAAAAGCTATAATTTTAGTTTTAATTCAATTTTTTGGTTGAAAGTTGATTTCTTTTATTTTAATAGCCTGCTATTATATTTTTGATTCATAATTCATTTACTTTGATTGCATTATTAATTTTTTGTTTGGTGGAACAATCATCTGTTTCGTTAAGTATTCATATTTTTATATGAAAAATTTTTCATTTTCGTTTGAAGAGTCATCTTTCATTATTGAAAAGTTATAATTTTAATTTTAATTCAATTTTTTGGGGAAAGTTCATTTATTTTATTTTAATAGACTACTATTATTTTTTTGATTCATAATTCATCTACTTCGATTGAATTAATAATTTTTAGTTTTTAAATAATTTTAATTAAAATTTAAATTTAAATTCAATTAAAAATATTTATCTTCATAATTAATGTTTTACTTTAATGTATTAATTACGTATTTATATATACATAATAAATTTTTGTTTATCAATTTTGTAAATCATAACTTAAAATTATGGACACAAAATATAAATAATTTTTTTTGTTACAGGATTCGGGATCAAATTTTGTGATTCACACGTGATTATGAGAATATGAGATTACAAATTTATGAGCTTTTGATTAACATTATGGTTAACATAAAAATATTCACATATAAAAAAGTTATACTAAAATACATTTTACTTTTTCGTAATAACTTGCATCGTTTATGATAAAAATTAGAAAATTAAATTTTTATGAGAAAAGTCACTAAATCTTACAATGCATAATAAAACATTAGTGGCGAATGGATGACTATAGAGTAACGACAATAATTGTCGAGCAAATATACATGTTATAACGAACAATGCCCAATAATTTATTTTAGAAATAACATTTCTTTTCATTTATAGAATAAACAAATTTATTACGGTAATATAACTTACAAATAAGTGTTAAACAAATCTAAGAGCCAATTATAATAAATTAAATTATAATTATATTCACAATTTTTTCCAGATACTAACGATGGAATAATTTACCTACAAATAAATTATTTTATACAAATATTTTGTAACATTTGTTGAATACAAATAACATAGAAAAAAATAGTATTTGTTTATTCTTTTTCATTAAAAATAAATAATAGGCGCGCGCAAGACTAATAGTTTAGATATAAAAATCCAAAACTTATGAATCACACACTCTTATCATCGAAACTTAGCCCCCTATAAAAGACTATAAAAAAACCCTTGAATAGTGGATCCAATGGCCCTGTTCTGTGGTATTTTATGACCCGTTCCCAGGTAAATTTCATGAAAAATATACGATGCACTTATATCGTATATTTGACGCTTTGAAGCTTAAATACTTGTAATATTACCCATATAACGCCAGGCCAGGTGGGAAACGACTAGCAGCAGAACGTAAACTTGGGGCGATCTAACCGTTTGATAAGGCACGTTTGCATAATCCATGGGTATCTGCACGATCCCGCTTATACAATAGCGTCCTAATCCATCCGTTCCATCAAACTCAAGACTAAAGCTAGCGATCGGTGACCGAGCTTATAAAGGCTGTTACATACCGTAAAACGGGGCTAAGCGGGACATTTTTTTTAGCTTTTTCTCAATATATTAGGGAAGGTCCATTAATTAAGAATGATTTTTGAAATTTTATACCCCTCACCACCTGTTGTAAGGATTCAAGGATTCGTAATATCCCCCCCCCCCCTTCTTGGTAAGATTTTATATTTTTCACTCAATGACCTTGGACACTAATGGACCAACGTGGAGAGCTTTACTTGGTGAATGTAATTAGAGTAATAAGTATGGATTTTCTATGTGATTATCAGTAAGTTTGCGTATTTCTGAGTGATCTAGGACACATGATGACTCTGTGAAGTTCTCCGCCTAGGGGTTATTGCTAGGGAGATTGATCAGCGACCTGGGTCTGACACCTTTCTCACTTTTCTCATACGAGACCGATAATCGTGCGCTGCGTGTTTTCGTTATTTGAAATATTTTGTAATTATCTTTGAAAATGTTGCAGTTCGAACCAATTCGTATTAATCCGAAACAATTCGAAGCAACTTTTCAATCCCCTTCAACCCTTCTCAAACCGTCTTTTAACCCCAAATTAAAACCCAATCTCAATACATGTCTCAACCCCAAATTCAGTCCCAATGGATTCGAGGCTCACTTATCAATCCTTCTCCATTGATGTATCAGCACCAACTTAAACCCAAACCCATACCGAATCAATTTTTCAAGCCGTGCCTCCAATTCTTTTGAATACATGGGACTTCTTGAATTCAACCAGAATGAATCCGACTGAATATGACACCAGTTCGAATGGATAAATGTGAATCCAAAACCAATCCGAATGAATAATACAGCAATCGGAAACAAATTTTCACTCCTTCTCAGTTCGATGCCCAATCCGAATGAATCCAAGACACATCCCATATCCCATGCCAGTTTAAATCTTTTTAAAGCTCGCAAGTCCGTGCGCTCAATTCGAGTGAATCGGGAACCAATCCGAACCGAAAATTCAATTCTTTTAAATCCCTGCGTCAACATAAACTTGAATCCTAACACACCTTTTAATTCTTTTCAATCCGTGCGCCCAATCCAATGAATCCGTGGCTCATCCAAAATGTCTTTTCAATCCTTCTCAATTCTTGCACGTACAACTTCATCAGATTTCATCAATATTTATACTATTTGTTATTTATTAATTTTTCAAGTTTTTGCATATGGCTCATCGTTTTCGAGATCATTCAAAATTTTGATTTTTTCCTTTTGAAAATCTTTTTATTGGGCTAATTTGTGGTGGCCGAGGACCAGCCCTTGTATAAAACCCTGAAATTTTTGTCAGTTTCACGTATCTCACTGGTTGCGAGATCATTCAACATGTTTTTTTTATAATTTTGAAAAGACTTTTACTGGGTGTATTCATGGTGGCCGAGGACCATCACGTTTTTCAAAACACCGAAAGTTTTTCAGTTTTAACGTATCTTATCGTTTTGAGATAACTCAAAATTGTTATTTTGGAAATCATTCTACTGGGCTGATTCTGAGCGCCCGAGGACCATTCCGGTCAGGAATACCCTGGAAATTTGGTCAGTTTTCGCGTATGACTACTTTACTTTACTTTTAGTTCGGGGTGGTTGAGGACCTTCATCAAACCGTGAAAATTTGGTCATTTTTCGCGTATCTCTTACCGTTTTCGGGATAAATAAAAATTTTTAATATGTTTCCGAATTTTTAAATCTTTCTATTGGGTTAGTTCAAGTTTGTCGAAAACAATCCTGTTCTCAAAACCCCTTATCATTTGCTTATTTTTCATGTACCTCTGATATATATATACCATTAAACCATTTCCCTTTCAGGGTAGGCGTGACACTACCCGATTCGGGTAGTGTTTCTAGGTTTTTCTTGTAGTTATAAATAACTACAAGTGTGGGCTCACCACACCCACGATGTGCCAACAGCACTCATGTCAGTATTCTTGAATGGTCACCCATCCAAGTACTAACCGCCTCCAACGCTGCTTAACTTCAGTGATCTGACGAGAACTGGGTTTTTCAGCGTGGTATGGCCGTTGGCCGAATTGATTAATTTTTAATTTTAATTATTTATATATTGAATTTTATATATTTATATATTCAATATAAAATTTTAATTTTAATTAAGTGTTGATAGTTTTCGATATATTCAAAAATTTTATTATTGTTTTGAATTTTTGAAATCTCTTTATTGGGTTACTTTTGAGTTGTAAAAAAAACCGTTGCAGAATCCCTAAGATGTAATTAGTTTTAACGTATCTCTGGCCGTTTTCGAGATAATTCAATATTTAGATTTTTTATTTCGAAAATCTGTTTACTGGTTTACGTCGGGGTGGGCAAAGACCATCCCCCTTTAGAAATGCCTGGAAATGTTTTCAGTTTTCGCGTATCTCTCACTGTTTTCAAGGTAACTAAAAAATTTCATTTTTTCAAAGTTTGAATATCGTTTAATTGGGTTAGTTGAAATTGGTCAAAAACAAACCCCCCCTACAAAAACCTTAAAATTTACTTACTTTTCACGTTTCGCTGACCGTTTTTGTGATAATTCAAAATTTTGATTATTTTTATTCTGAAATTTTGTTTACTGGTTTCGGTCGGGGTGGCTGAAGACCATTCCCTTTCAGAAAACCCTGAAAATATTGTCAGGTTAGTTCAAGTTGGTCAACAACAAAACCCGTCTGCAAAAATGCTTAAAATTTAATTAGTTTTCACGTATCTCTCACCGTTTTCAAAATAACTCAACAATTTAACTTTTTTTCTGTATTTAAAAAATCTTATTATTAGATTAGTTTGAATTGGTCCAAAACAAACCCTCTCTATAAAATCTTTAAAATTTTGTCAGTTTTCACGTATCTGTGACCCTTTTCGAGATCATTTAAGATTTTTGATTTTTTTTCGAATTTTGAACATTTGTTTACTGGTTTGGATCGAGCCCATCCCCCTTTAGAAAACCCTGAAAATGTTGTCAGATTTCGTGTATCTCTAACCGTTTTGGAGATACCTCAAAATTTGGATTTTGTTTTGAATTTTGAAAACACTTTCTTCCCTTTCCCCTATATTTTGAGAAACTAACAATAAATTATAACTAATTCGACTTAAACACACTTATTTGTAATCCAAATTTTAAACTATTGTATTAATTCATTGTAATAATTAAGCCAGAATAATTTAGAGAAAATCTATAAAATCAATTAAAAAACCGATATAATGAATTAAAAATGTTATTTTGCAATATAAATATTTTAAAAACTTTTTTGTTGTTTAAAGAAAAAAATTGAATTAAAGAGCAAAAATTAAAAAACAAAATTTGTATTTTTGTCAACAAAAATTATTTTTTGAAAAGATTTATGTTGAGCACATAGGCTTGTCATTGTTCTCTTAAATAACAGTTTGAAGTAGAAAATAAAGAAGTATAAAGAAAATCAGGGTAGACCTATTTGGGAATCGAGTTTAAAAATAATCACATTGTTTATTTCAAAACATGAAAAATAACCATGAAGGAGCTGTTGAAATCAATCGGAACGTTAAAATTTGGAAAACTTGTCAATAAATATTTTTTCCACTAAACAAATAAGGAGATAAGGTTTAGAAAAATCGAAGATCTGAAGGTCTGTCTTATGCGAGTTCGGCGTGGAATCCACCAATTGGCAAAACATAATAAATTATTTTTATTTTAGATTATTACAGAAAGTTATTTTAGAGTGTTCTTTTATTTATTTTTATTTATTTGAGTTATTTTAGAGTGAATTAAAAAAATATGATAAGTTACCGCATAAAAATACGTGTTTATTTTCAGTAAAAGTATAACTTTATATGTGCTGCTTCGCATATAAGCGATCTAATTTGAGTATTTTAATTTATCACCATGTCCCGCTTTCGCCTACAAATTAGAAACTTTTTATAAAAATTATTCTACAGGCGATCTAAAATATAATAGGTGACATAAATATTTTTAAGAAATTGCAATCAAAATTCATCAAGTCATTTTTGCTTGACTTAACCAAAAGAAAAGCGATTACAGCCTTACATATATCAATATTATTTTAATTAATTTTTTCTGAAAAAAAATCTTCTCTTTTCGCTCCGCTGGGAGTCGAACCACAGAACTTCTGATTTCCGGTCAGGTGCTTTCCCATTAAGCTACTAGAGAGATCGAGAGAAGAAACCTTTTTCAGAAATACACACATTATTATGCTAGATGGTACAAATCAAATTTTTCAAGGAATCTGTATTGTCATTAGAGAATAACATAAATTTTTAACGTCTTGCTCAGACTAGATGGAGCTATGAATTAAAAATTATTTTAATAAATTTCGTCTGAAAAAAGATCTTCTCTTTTCGCTCCGCTGGGAGTCGAGCCACAGAACT
>CAKNYM010053564.1:278455-295721 GCA_932195095.1 Andricus curvator | reverse complement strand
AATTAAAATAATTTTTAATTCATAGCTCCATCTAGTCTGAAAAAGATGTTAAAAATTTCTGTTATTCTCTAATCATAATACAGATTCCTTGAAAAATTTGATTTGTACCATCTAGCATAATAATGCGTGTATTTCTGAAAAAGGGTTCTTCTCTCGATCTCTCTAGTAGTACTTGGTAAAGGCTATACACTTAAAATAACTAAAAAAGTCATTGGTCCTCAAGATTTACTAAAAGTGCCCGATAGATTGGCATTAACTATATAAAAATTGTCGCCGTAAATCGTTATTTAATAGCCGTAAATGCCTCTGACACGCGATATAGAGAAAATATAGTGGCGTGCTTGCCTTCCTGTAAAACATTGCGTTTCGCTTTTTTCCGTAATACATGCTCGCGTTACATTCATGCGAATTTTCAGTTTATTACCCGTTGGCCAACACTCGCACTCTAAAAAGACATGAAATTTCCTTTTATGTTTTATTTTTGCGGGAAAAATTTATGTCAAGGAGAATCATTAAAATTTGAAGTAGAAAATTCAGCTTTTTCCACTTCAAATTTTAATTATTATACTTGACATAAGTTATATATATATATATATATATATATATATAATTTAATATATTTAATATATATATATATATATCAGGAACTGATGGGATGGAAGTTGGGGTGGAGACGTAGGGAAGGGGAAGTGAAGGAAATGAGGGGAGAAGTGAGTCTAGGTGAAGTAGGAGAGGGAATAGAAGAGGGGATAAGAAGAAGTGAGGAGAGCGTAAATAGTGGAGGGGTGGGGAAGTAGGAAAGAGGGAGTGAGGGTGGACAGGGTGGGAAGGGCGAGGAAGTAAGAAGAGGGGATGATGGAAAGTAGAGAGGGAGGCGGAGGGATTATGGATGTTAGTATGGGCGATGAAGAAGGCGGTGAGGGGTAGTTGATGAGAGGGAGTAAGGGACGTGATGGGTGGAGCGTGACAGGGGTGGAGAGGGTAGTAGAAAATTTTATTTTTATATTATATCAGATATTATATTATATTCATATAAATCAGAAACTGATGGCATGGAAATAGGTGAGGAGACTTAAGGAAGAGGAAGTGAAGGAAATGAGGGGTGAAGTGAGTCTAGGTGAAGTAGGAGAGGGAAATAGACGAGGGGTTGAGAAGTGAGGGAAGCGCAAATAGTGGAGGGGAGGAGAAGTACAAAAGGGGGAGTAGGAATGGCGAGGGCCTATGGGTGCTAGAATGGAGACGACGGAGGCGGTGAGGGGTAGTTAATGAGAAGAAATAAGGGAAGCGATGGGGTGGAGGGTGACAGGGATGGCGAGGGTAGTGGAAAAATTTATTTTTATATTATATCATATATTGTATTATATTGTATAGAAGGGGGAGTAAAGGGAATGAGGGGAGGGGAAGTAAGTCTAGGTGAAGTAGGCGATGGAAATAGAGGAGGGGTTGAGAAGTGGGAGGGAGCATAAATAGTGGAGGGGAGGGGAAGTAGGAAAGAAAGAGTAGGGGTGGGGAATGCGAAGAAGTAAAAAGTAGGGGGTGAGGGAAAGTAGAGAGGGGTGGAGAGAGCTTATGGGTGCTAGTATCGGAAATGAAGTAGGCGGTGAGGGATAGTTGATGGAAGCAGGATAGGGGACGTAGGGAAGAAGAAATAAAGAAATGAGGAGAGAAGAAGTGTATCTAGCTGAAGTAGGAGCGGGGAATAGGGGAGGTGGTGAGAAGAAGCGTGGGGTGCGTAAATGGTGGAGGGAGGTGTAAGTACGGAATAAGGAGTAGGGATAGGAAGGGCGAGGAAGTAAGGGCCGTCCATAAACTAGGTTACCAATTTGAGGAAGGGCGAGGGGGTCGCGTCAAAAACTCCGGTTGGGACCCGCGGGGGGGGGGGGGGGGAGGTCCAGTGAAAATAACGTTCCCCTATTCTCATCTGTCTCTATTTTTTAAAGAAAATCCGACTGTTTTTGGTTGAAAAGTCTACTATTATATTTTTGGTTCGGAATTCATTTCTTTTGGTTAACAATTCTACTATTTGGTTGAAAATTTATTTATTATGTTGAAAATGTAGAAAATTAATCTTCTTTTTTTGAAAATTCATCCTTCTTGGTTAAAAATGCAACTGTTTGATTGAGAATTAATCTATTTTTGGTTAATTTCAACTATTCTTTATTTTAAAGTAAAATATTTTTTAGGTGAAATATCAACTATTACATGTTTTGTTAAGAATTCATCATTTTTGGTTGAACAATCAACTACTTGGCTTAATGTTAAACTACTATTTTAAAAATTCATTTTTTGGTTAAAGATTCATTATATTAGTTGAAAATTCATAATTGTGAGTTAAAAATTGAACTTTTTTTGTAAAAAATTAGTCTTTTCGGCTTGAAAATCCAACGATTTGGTCGAAAATTGATCTTTCTCACTGAAAATTTAACTATGTGGTTAAAACTTAAACTATTTTTATGAGAATTAATCTATTTGGTAAAAACTTAACTTTTTTGTTGAAAAATCATATTTTCCGATTGAAAATTCAACTACTTGGTTTTCTTTCGTTAGAAATGAATTTTTTATCTAAAAATTTAACTATGTCATACTTGGTAGGTTTATCGCTGATAAGTTAAACAAATTCAACTGTATTCTAAAACATTGGTCTGTGTGGCTTGAAAATGGAACTGTTGTTGATTGAATTTTAATGTATTTTGCTTGTTAATTCCAAAATTTGGTTGAAAACACATCTTTGTAGCTTCAAAATTCAACTATTTTGATAAAGTCATCTTTTTTGGTCAAAAGTTTAAATATTTTGTTAAAAGTTCGTCTTTTTTCCTTGAAAGTTAAACTTTTTGATTTTCAAAGCAACTGTTTGGTTAAAAATTAATTTTTTGGTAGAAATTTTTTTACTTGGGGGTGGAGGGCGGTTAAACTACGGTCATCAACGAGGGGGGGATGGCCTATGGGTGCTACTATAAGAGATAAAGTATGTGGTGAGGGGTACTTGGTGAGGGGTACTCGGTGATGGGTACTCGGTGAGGGGTGCTTGGTGATGGGTAATCGGTGAGGGGTACTTGGTGATGGGTACTCGGTGATGGGTACTTGATGAGGGGGCAGGCGGTCTGGGGTATTTGATGAGAGGAAGTAAGGGAAGTGATGAGGAGCGTGACAAGGATGGAGGGGGTAACAAATGGATACTTAGAGGTGTTATTTAATCGCATTTTGTTAATCATCTGTATCGGGAACAACAGCCCGCATTCACTGTAATACAACGGATAGCCGAACACTCCGTCGATAAGCTGGTTCATCGGCCCGATTGGCCGTCCCATGCGCGTGGAATTATCGAGATTGCCCTGGTAGCCGTAAATTAATTTACGATCCATGCCATGCATCCCACGTATCTATACGTATGTACACGTCTATATACGCCTTCCTGTATGCTTGTCACGCATAAGGCCACGCCGAAATGTTCACAGGACACTGAAAAAGTTGCTTCAACGATTATATTCGCCGTAACTCATTCGTTCGGATGCCTGAACAAAAACTTATTTTCGTTTTGTCCCGCCTGGGCCCGCTGCCTGAAATTCGATTAAAACAGATGGAACGCTCGTTTCTGCATGCATATCACGACAAAAAATTTCTTCTCTTTTTTGGAGAATAACACGCTGTCGTGGGTTTCGTTTGTTTTTCGACCCGATGCTTTCTTTCATCTAATAAATGGCAAGTCGAGTTGAGCATTTTTCTTCCACATGAAGTCACAGAGTGAAAAACCTATGAAAGAGATCATTACTTTGGCAGTTTGCTATTTTCGGATTAGAAGCATTCGCTTAAAAAATTGTGAAAAGAAAAGTCTCGTATAGAGATTTCACAGCCCAAAATGCTCGCAAAACAGGGGAAATGGGGTGATTTTTAACGAGAGTAGGAAAATATAGGGGAATGAATTCTTGTGAATACAATTATGTAGATCCCATATTGAATTCAATTTGAAATGCTTTAAATTCCTAAGATTTTAAGTCACAATTTATTGAATTTTCAACAAAATAGCTGAATTTTGAACACTAAAAATTAATTTTCAACTAAAAATTTGCATTTACAACTAAAAAGTTGAATTTTTAAACAAGAGACGAATAGTCGAATTTTAAACCAAATAGTTAAATTTTTAATTCAAGAAAAAGAATTTGTTAGAAGAGAGTTGAATTTTCAACAAAAAGGTCAAATTATTAAACAAAAAATATTAAAATGCAAGGCAAAACAGTTGCATTTTGAACCAAATATTTGAATGTTCAACCCGAAATTAAGAAAAAACTTCAATTTCAAAAAAGAAAGATGAATTTTCAACCAAAAAAAAGATGACTTTTCGGCCAAGAAAGATTAATTTTCAATCCCAAACGACGAGAATTCAACGAAGCAGTTAAATACAATTTAGGAAAATTTAATTTTCAAGAAAAAACAAGAATTTTCAACAGAATACTTGAATTTTCAACCCAAGAGTTGAACATAACAAAAAATAAATTTTTAACAAAGTAATTTATCTTTAAACCAAGTAATTGAAGTTTCAACAAAAAATAAGTAAATTACCAAATAATTAAATTTGCAACCTAAAAGATGAATTTTCCAACAAGAATTATCAAGCTAAAAAGACGAATTTTCTACAAAACATCTTAATTTTCAACCAAAAGGCGAATTTTTATCCAAAAAATAAAAATTTTCTATCCAAAAAGACGAAATTTCAACAGAATAGAAGAATTTTCAACCAAACAACAGTTAATTTTGAATCGTAATAATTTTCTACAAAATTATTGAATTTTCAAGAAAGAAAGACGAATTTTTAACTGAAAAGATTAAATTTCTACCAAAAAGACAACATTTCAACAAAATACAAGAATTTTCAAAGTTGTATCTTTCACCAAAATATGACTATTTTAACAAAAGAGATGAATTTTCTAACCAAAAAGAGGAATATTCCACCAAGAAGATTAACTTTCTAACAAATACACGAAATTAAAAAAATACAAGAACTTTCAACCAAGCAGTTGCATTTTTTAATAAAAATAATGATAATTTGACCGGAAGAGACAAATTTTTAAACCGAAAAGAGGAATATTCTATAAAACAATAGAATTTTTAACAAAACAGTTGATTTTGAACTATGATTTTCTACGAAGTTCATGAATTTTCAAGCCAGAAAGTCGAATAAAATTCTCTATAAACCAATTTAATTTTCAACTGAAAATATGAATCTTCAACCAACAAAAAAAAATGAATTTTTTTTACAAAATAGTTCTATTTTTAACCAAGTAGTTGACATTTTTCACCCAAATATATTTTAATTAAAAAACTAAAACCGGTTGAATTACAAATAAAAGAAAGGAATTTCAACAAAATAGTTGAATTCTCAACCAAAACAGATTAATTTTCAACAAAACAATTGCATTTTTAACAAACAAATTTTATTTCTACAAAAATAGTTGAATTTGCAACCAAAAAGAATGAACTTATAATCAGAAAAAGTAGTTGGATTTTCTTTTAGGATTCTATTAATTCAGTTTGAATTTAATCGAAAAAAAACGAGAACAAGGGGAAGTTTCTTAAAAACAGGGGAAAAAAGGTATTCTTTAAAAAGGGGAAATAGGGGAAAGAGTGTTAAGTCTGCGTATATATTTCATTGGAAAGAGTTTCTTGCCTTTGACAAACATATTTTTGTTTGTTCAAAAATTAAAGAAATAGTTACGGAACAACTTTAATTTGATCGACTTTCAAAGCTCTTTTAATTTCGAAGTCTGCTGAATATCACTGCCTCACATCCCTGTTTATCCCCGAGGAAATTCTAATTTGCATAATCATAATCGATTCATCTCCCGTGTAAACATTTGTCTTCTAATTAAGTTACCGTCCATGATCGATCGTCCAAGACTTTTCAAGGTACCTGCAATCCAATCAGTCATGCTCTCTAACTTATATTATTCACTGCACCATGTGAGATTACATCAAGATAAAGTGCTCTAAACCTTAGACGCTTACACTTTTTCACAACATTATTCACCTCTCTTTTAATTTCCTCGGCCGTTCAACAAAAATCCAATATCGGGACTTTGACATCCACTTTTTCTGTGTAAAAGGGACGTCAAACTATTATTTACTGTTAGACGTTAAAGTCAACAGAAAGTACGTAACGAGTCGATTGAAAAGTGGATATGACAGACTTCCTTTCATTGAAAACATTTTCAACGATTAAACACGAAATGTTGCTTTAACGGCATGAAGACTCTCCGATATGTGTAGGAAGAAGACAGGAAAAGGAGTAACAAAATGTTTAACGTTGGATGTCAAAACGGATATTAAAAGTCCCATCTCTTTAGAGGCGTACAAATGTGAACTGACCTGATTTGCTTTCAGGATTTTCTGTCAATCAATACTTTTTACAAAGGATGTACACTGCCCTGTAGTGCAGCTGTTTTGCCTCCAGCTCGATCCTATTCCTTGCAATGCAAAATAGACGACTGCTTTCGTCGTAATAGATACAGAACATGCAAACTCAAAAATAAATAGACAAATGTACACAACCCTTCAAAGTATCCTCAAACTTTTGTAATGATCTGTCTCACTCCCTCTAAACATTGCCCTTTTTCCCTTACCTCCTTTTCCATTTTACCCCTAAACTACACACCCCTAACCCCCTCATAATCTCACTCTCCCACCCACCATCCCTTTTGCATATCTTTCTCACGCGATGGCCCCTATCAATCCCTCTTCCATCACACCTTCTTAATACCCCTCTCCGCGCATGAATACATCCCCTCTCCAAGTTAAATTCTCTCAACATCCCGTTAGCCCCCTCCAGTCAAGTCCCTCTTCGACTTTCATTCATGTGTCTCACTACGTGCCCTCTTTTATACTCTCCCATCATCCCACTAGCTCCTCTTTTTTTCAGTCACTTCTTTCATCGCCATCATTCTTCTCCTCACACTTAACCTCATCCCCTCTTCCATTAAATTCGCCCAGCATCACGTTTGCCCACTCCCTTTTAAGTCCCATTTTCCAATTACCTTCTCGCACCACACCCAATCACCCGTTTCAACCTTCCCATCATCCCAATAGCCTTTTTTTGTCTTATCTCCTTCCATTATCAACCTCTCAATCCCCCTCCTCGCGCTTAACCCCATTCCTCTTCCCTTAAATCTTCCTAGAATCAAGGTAACCTCCTCCCTCTCAATTTCCATCTTCCACTTCCATTCTCGCGTCACACCCTCCCCTATTTTCAACCCTCCCATCATTCCACTAGCCCCTCATTGTCTTAACCCGTTCTTCCATCACCACCCTCTTAATTCCTCTCCTCACGTCTAACCTCACCCCATCCACCATTAAATCCTCTCAGCATCCGGTTAGGCCCCTCCCTCCCAAGTGTAATATTCCACTTCCCTTCTCGCATCACACCCCGTCCACTTTTTAACTCTCCCATCACCTCACAGGAGTCACTACACCCTCTTAGTTCTAACGCTTTCTTTTACCACCATCCTCTAAATATCCCTCCTCGCGCTTAACCCCATCCCCACTTCCCTTAAATCTTCCTAGAATCCCGTTAGCACCCTCCCACTACACTTTGTGCGTCTGACATGGTAGCCGCAAAACTTCATTTCCAAAATTCCCTGACTTTTCTTTGATTTTTCTCTGACTAATTTTTCATTTTCTCTGACAATTACTATTTAAATACAAAAATTCTAATCTTGTAACATTTTTGATATAGAATCTTTTATAAATCGAATAAAACAAATTTTTTATTAATTAATTTATTATTCTCAGGTTATTTAGGTATATAAACTGAAAAAGTGATCAAAAGTGATTATTGTATAATCCAAAATGTGACTAATGTGCATTAAGAATGTGACTCATATTTGTTTTAATTTAAAAGAATTCAGGAGAAATTGAAGATAATTTCAAACAATTCAAGTTTAATCTAAAAGAATTTAAATAAATTGGAGAAAATGTAAAAAAAAATCCAGATAATTCCATGGATTTCAGTAAAAATTGAGTAAATTCAAAGGGAAATGAAAAAAAATTAGATGTAATTCATAAAAATTCAAGGTAAATTAAAATAAAATTCCAACGAATTGAAAACAATTAAAAAATATTTAAAAATTCATTGAATTCAGTAAATCTGAGGTTCAGAAAAATTCTAGGGAATTTTCAAGATTTGCCGAAATGTCTAAGAATCCAAGGTGTCTTTAATAGACTGCACGATATATAAAAAAAAATCATTGAATTAAGTAGAACTGAGTAAATTTAGAAGCATTCGAGAAGAATTCAGGGTTAATTTCAAAAAATTCAAATGAATTGCAAAAAATGGTTGAAAATCTCTTCAAATCTTCAATATAAAACCTCTCACTTCTTGTGAATAAATTCTCTTGAAATCCACTAAAATATTGAAAAATCCCATAAAACTACATAAAAATTTGATCACATTTCCTGAAATCCTGGAGAATTTATTGAAATCTTGACAGCTTTTAAAATCCCTTAAAATCATTGAAATCCTTAGAAATCTTATAAAATCCCTTGGGATATTTTAAAATATCCTGAAACCTTACAGGTACTATAAAATTGTTCCACGTCTTCCGAGATTCTAGGAAAATCTTTAAAATCCAATGAATTTTTTTTTTCATCCCTGAAAATCATTAAAATCCTAGAAAAATTGTTTGAAAGTTTTTAAATCTCTTGAAATGCCTTCGAATCTTTTAAAGTACCCTAAAATATTTCAAATACTTTGAAATTTTTTGAAATACCTTCAAACTTTCTAAAGCTCTTGAAAATGTCTTGGAATATTTTAAAACTCCATAAAATATTTTATTCTTATTGAAATCTCTTTGAATCATTAAAATGAATTAAAAATTCATTGGAATCTTTTAAAGTTCCCAAAAATATTTAAAATCCTTTAAAATGTTTCGAAATTCCTCGAGATTTTTTAATCTCTCGAAAATATCTTATAATCTTTTTAAATTCCCTAGAATATTTCAAATTTTTAAAATCATTTGAAACCCCTTGAAATTTTGTAAAGCTCTTGAAAATACATTAGAATCTTTAAAATTCCCTAAAATATATAAAATTTTTTAAAATCATTAAAAATATTTTGAAATCTCTTGCTATTCGTTTAATCTCTTGAAAATGTTTTGGCATCTTTTAAAATTCCCTAAATATTTCAGCGCTGGAAACTTTTTAAAGGTTTTGAAAATTTGACATTTTTAAAAATACTCTAAAATCTTTCAAACTCTTCGAAATCCCTTAAAATTATTGAAATCAATTCTTGTCAATAAATTCCTTGAAATCCACCAAAAAAATGATTTTAAAAAACCCGTGAAATTACATAAAATTTGATGATATTTTTTACATCACCTTCCTATCAATTCCCATCCAATGCCACACTTTAACTTGTTCCCTCACCTCTTTTACCAATTCCTCCGCAACCCCTCTAATTACCTACTCCATCCTCTCTCCCTTTTAAGGGTATTTTTATTAGCCCTGCTCTCTATAAAAGATTTTCTTCTACAAGATCAGAAAAACCTAATTTTCTCTACTTTTTCCATTTTCCTTAAAAAGCGCAATTTAAAATTAGATTCCTGCTTCATAACATAAACTAAATGTACGCACTGATACTTTCAGAAAATTTGCCATACTCAGTAAAGCCTCTATCTGATATAATACTTTCAGCTCGGTCCATTTGGTTTGCAAATGCTTTTAAGTTTCTAACTTCCCACTATGGAAATTAATGTCTTAATACATGAATCCATTTACTATAGCAAGTGTACCATCAAATTCCACACGATCCTTAGTAAAGAAAGTTACAAATTTAAATTTCTTTGAGCCAATTAGTCTTTTTTTCTTTTACAATCTACCTTATTAATTCGAGATTGTGCCTATTTAGACACGAACACAATTTATAATTTTGATGAGCCTAAGCCTTTTTACAAATTGATTTCAATACTTTAGGATTTGCAATTAAAATCTCGAATAGAATTAAATCGTAAGTATTTAAAATAACAATTAATAAATCTTTTAATTAAATTAAACAATTTATCAAACTTGTAATAGACTGAATTACAAAAACTTCCCATTATAGAAAGTAACGTTCCCAAAGTGGAGGCAAAATCAATCGATTTAGCAATTACTATAATATGTAATTTGGTCAATTGAATTTTGTCTCTCATTCGTGAAACTTGTCATCAATTTAATCAAAAGGTAGAAATGATCTAACGATCTCAAAGCACGTGTTCGCTTTGAAAACTACTCGGTTAGTTGGAAGTGCTCTTTAATTAATCGAATAAGCAACTTCAGCATCCTCTCCTCCTTTCATTTCTTTTTTTTTCTCTTGTCTCGCATATCTCTCTTTCCTTTCATCTCCCTTTTTCCAACTTTTTCTGCTTTTCTTTTAGTCATTTCACGCTTTCTCTGACTCATCGAAGCTCACACATTTCGCATCAAAAGCCGGGTGTTCGTAGAGGGATATAGCAAGCCCGGTACGATTTTTAAAGCTGCACAGCTCGAGAAAGTCTCAAGAGGGCGAGGATAGTGGAAAAGCAGGGCAGTGTGCCAGCAGCCTTTGGTAAATTATTCCAGAGATCTGCAGACGACACGAGCATTATGCTAACCGATATGCCCAGTAGTAGAAGGCCTGCCCTTTATGCACTTCCATAGAATCATGGGACATTTCACATAAAGGACATATGTGGTTTAGTGTAAGGAGAACTGTGGATCGTAGGCATAAATCGACGTCTTTAACCCCAAATAACTAGATCTAGAGTATTATGGGATTAATAATTATAATTGGGATCCTTAAATTCTTACGAAAACGAACGCACTAATACTTTTTTTACACCCTCTTCCATGACGCTTTTATACCCACCCATCTCCTTTCCTCTCTTTTCCCATATACACTCCCCTTTACCCCTTTTTATAATCCCTTAACACTCTTATATACTCCCCCTCCCCTCTCAAAAATGACACTATCCCCTACCACAAAGAACCACCCTCATTCCTATTATCCTACACCCCCTCTTTCCTCCAGTCACCATTTACCCCCAGCCCACCTTCCTCTCCATATGCTCCCACTCACCTTCGCACTCATTCTCCCCACTCCCTCTCCACAATCCACTCCTCATCTCGACTTCAAACTATTCCGTCTCTCCATGTACTGTGCTTCCATCTCTCCCTGTTAAACCTACACCTTGAGCCCTAAATCCACACCCATCACCCTCTAATAGTATATCCCGCACCACTAATACACTTCGCAATACTTTTCCACTCATCTTCATCTCTTCTGCCCTCTGTCCTTCAAAATCTACTCCTGATTCCTTACCTAAATAACCCCTCGTCACATTCGCTCCTATAACTCTTCTGCTGTTATCACCTCCCGAAACATCCATTTCCTCAACCTGAATAGTTCTCACCACCCTTTTCTCTTATCTTTCTCGCAGCTCCACCATCTTTAAGTGTTTTAATAAGTGGGAATTAGGTCAGAGATAGGAGTAAGAAAGAAAGTTAAGAAACAAAGATTAAGAAGATAAGGCGCTGTATATAAGGGGAGAGAAAGCGAAGAAGGGATCATCTGAGGAGATAAGTGAGGAGTTAAGTATAATGGGGATTAAAGGAAAAAGTGTCTACTATTTAGGCAGAAAAGTATGGGAAAATGATAGCAGACACAATTGGAATTGGAAAGAGATAGTTGATTAAAGGGGAATTGGAAAAGAATAGTTGAGGAAACGGGAAATGGAAAAGGACAGTCGATCTATTGAGAATTGGAAAATGAAAGTTCGGGAAATGAGAATTGAAAGAGGATGTTTCATGAAATATGAAGGGGGAGACAGGATTGATAGAAGGGACAGGGAAGGGGTCAATGAAAAGAAGATTAGAAGATAAAGTCATTCATCCAATAGATAAAGGTCTATTTTATCATTGGAAAATATAAAAATAGGGGGAAAATAATTAATGAAATTGAAAGGAAGAGAAAGTGTTAATAGAAGCAGACGGTGAAGGGATTATGACAAGGAGTGCCCACTATTTGAAATAAAGAATGGAAAAGTATAGTTGATTAAATGGGAGCTCGAAAGGGATAGTTGATGAAATAGGAAGGTGAAGAAAATGTTGATAGAAGGGATAGTGAAGTGGTCAATGAAAACAATATTAGAGGAGGAAGTCATTCATCTAATGAATAAGGATCTATTCTATAACTGAAACATAATAAAATAGGAAAAGAATAGCTAATAAAATGGGAAAGGGAGAGGAAGGGCTAACAGAAGAAGACAGTGAAGGGATTGAGTTGAAGGGGATTTAGGCAAAGAATTCCCACTATTCGGAAAGAAAAGAATGCGAAAAGGAGAGTTGATGAAACGAAAATTTAAAAAGGATAATTGACCAATGAGAATTGGAAAATAATAGTTGGCGAAATAAGAATTAGGAAAGGATATTTTATTAAATAAGAAGAGGAAGAAAGGCTTGATAGAATGAATAGTAAATGTGGCAATTGAAAGAAGATTAGAGGAGGAAGTCATTCATTCAATGAATAAAGATCTATCGAATCATTGGAACATAACAATGTAGACAAAAAAATTGATGAAATGGAACAGGGAAAGAAAGGTTAACAGAAGGAGATGGTGAAGGAATTATGTGAAAGGAAATTAGGGGGGGGGGGGAGTATCACTATTTGCAAAAAAGAATGGAAAGGATGTTTGATTAAATCGAAGTTGAAAAGGGATAGTTTAGGAAATAGGAAGGGGAAAAGGGTTGAAAGAAGGGATAGTGAAGAGGTCAATGAAAAGAAAATTAGAGGAGGAAGTCACTCATCTAATGAATAAAGGTTTATTCTATCATTGAAACATAACAAAATACAAATAAAAGTTAATAAAATGGAAAAGGGAGAGCAAGGGTTAACTGAAGCACATATTGACGGGATTGTGGCAGGATTTTTCCATTTGGAAAGAAAGGAATTGAAAAAGTAAATTTAATAAAGTGAAGAGGTGAATGAAAAGAAGACTAGAGGACGAAGTCATTCATCTAATGAATAAAGGTCTATTCTATCATTAAAGTATAACAAAATAGAAAAAAAACAGTTAATGGAATTGGGAGAGAAAGGTTTTACAGAAGGAAATAGTGAAGGGATTAAGTGGAAGGTGATTAGGACAGGAAGTATCCACTATATGGAAAGAAAATAATGTGAAAGGATGGTTTATTAAATATGAATTGGAAAAGGATAGTTTGCGAAATAGGAAGAGGAAAAAAGGGTACAGTAGGAATAGTGAAGGGGTCAATGAAAAGAATATTAAAGGTCATTCATACGGTGAATAAAGGTATATTATATCACTGTAACATAAAAAATAGGAGAAAAAAGTTTATGAAATGGAAAAGGTTAAAGAAGGCGATAGTGAAGAAATTGAGTTGAAGGGGATTGAGACAGGGAGTGTCCACTTTATGAAAAAAATGGGAAAGGATAGTTGATGAAATGGGAGCTGGAAAAGGATCGTTTGTAAAGTAGGAAGGGGAAAAAAGGGTACATAGAAGGGATAGTGAAGGAGCCAATGAAAAAAAAATTAGTGGAGATCATTCATCCAATGAATAAAGGTCTATTCTATCACCGTAACATAACAAAATAGGAAAAAAAAAGTTCATGAAATGGAAAAGGTTAAAGAAGGAGATAGTGAAGGGATTGAATGGAAGGAGATTAAGGCAAGGTGTGTCCACTATTTAAAAAAAAAGAATGGGAAAAGAAGCGTTGATTAAGTGGGAATTGGCGAAGGATAATTCATGAAATATGGAGGGGTAGAAGGGGCCTATAGAAGCAGATAGTGAAGAGGTTATTGAAAAGAAGAATAGAGGACGAAGTCATTCATCTAATAAATAAAGGTCTGTTCTATTATTGAAGCAGGACAAAATAGGAAAAAGATCATTCATGAGATTGAAAGGGGAAAAAGGCTTAACAGTTAAGGAAACAAAAGAATGGGAAAGGATAGTTGATTAAATGGGAGTTGGAAATGGATATTTTATGAAATAGGAAATGGAAAAAGCGTACAAGATGAAAGGGATAATGAAGGGGCCACTGAAAGGAAGATTAGAGGAGGAAATCATTCATCCCACGAATAAAGGTACTTCCAATCATTGGAACATAACAAAATAGAGAAAAATAGTTGATGAAACGGAACAGGGAGAGAAAGAATTAACCGATAGAAGTCCACTATTTGGAGAAAAAAGTATGGGAAAGGATATTTAGTTGATTAAATAGGTACTGGGAAAGGATTAAGGATTAGAGGAGGTCATTCATCCAATGAATAAGCGTCTATTCTATCACTGTAACATAACAAAATAGGAAAAAAATACTTTATGAAATGAGAAGGGCTAGAGAAGAAGATAGTGAAAGGATTGAGTGGAAGGGAATTGGGGCTGGGAGTGTCCACTATTTGAAAAAAAAGAATGGGAAAAGAAGAGTTAGCGTGTCCCATTTATCCCAAATCAAAAAGCTTAGTCATGTTTCCTATAACAGTTGAAGAATTGTTTCTGTAAGCAAACACCTAATGGATTTCCATTTACCAAAGGCAGTCTAGTTTCATAGACAGTTCTCGTGGATGTTTGAGATAGAGGGAGAATATGCGAAGCTCAGTTGCTCCTTGATTAAAGCGATCAAATGGCTCAGGGTTTTAGAGCGGAACGGTGCCAACTGGGCGGAAGTCAGTCCTGGAGTAAAAGCTGAAGTAGAAATGGTAATAGAAATAGGAACAGTACTAAGTTTAGAGATAGTAATGATAGTAGGGGAAACAGAAGACGATAGAATATGTCCTTGAAGACATTAACTTTATGACCCTCGTGTACGCGTAATACCGATAAGCGTTAAAACGTGGAACATGACCTCACTTGCAGTATCGTAAGTACTGCCATGTCAGCCGTTTCGCTTTGCACCCTCGTTTCAATGGATTTCAATATTCCAGGTTATGTTTATCGCACCGCCTAATAATTAATGAATCTCCACAGGGGCAGGCCCATAAATATGAAAATTTTCAATTCTTAACCAGAGGTCAAAAATTAAAAGCTTTTGATTTGAATGTTTTCTATTTGAGAAGAGTGAACTCACAATCTGCTTGTTTATTGATATTCCCTGCATTTCACTATGGTTTTTCCCTGACCAATATATCGATCATTGACAAACATTGGGGAAAAATAAAAGCTTTATCTATCTCAATAAAATTGTTTATGCGATTTTTTTATTTTTGTTTTAAATTTTAAATTCACGGCAATATTTCTCTACGGGGTTTTCTCGATCACTACCGAGTGGCCGCAAAACTTCAATTTCAAAATTCCATGATTTTTCTCTGACCATTAATTCTGCTTTCAACCTACAAAGATAAACTTTCAATTAAATGGTGGAATTTTCAAATAACAACAAATTAAACCTCAACATAAATAGTTACATTTAAAAAAAAAAAAATTCAAGTTTTCTGGATACACTTGAATTTTTAATAAAAAAAAAAAATTTCAAACCAAGAGAACGAAATTTCTGTCCAGATAAACGAATGCTAAACAAAAAAGTTGTGCTTTCGACCAAAAATATGACTTTTGCACAACAAAATTTCATTTTCAATGAAGTGGTTGATTTTTAACCAAATACTCAAATGTTATGCCTACAAAGAGAAACTTTCAAACAAATGGTCAAATTTTTAATAAAAAACGAGTAAACTTCAAATAAAGCAGATACATTTTCAACCAAATACTTCAATTTTCAAGCCAAAAAGACGAATTTTTTAGAAGACAGATCCATTTTCAACCCAAAAAGTTGAATTTTCAACAAAAATATGAATTCTGAACTAAAATGTAGTAGTTGATATTTCAAACAAAAAAGATTAATTTTAAAACCGAAAAGAATAATTTTCTACATGGAAAATTATTTTTTAACAATATACATACATCTTTAAACAAATACTTATATTTTAAATTAAAAAATATCAATTTTCAATCAAGAAAATTAATTTCGAACAAAATATTACAAGTTTTAACCAAACAGATAAATTTTCAACTAAAATAATGAATTTTCCAATCAAACAGATACATTTTCAACGAATAAAGATTTTTCAGTCGAAAAAAAATTCATTTAAATTGATGAACTTCCAATCCAAGTGACAAAACAAAAAAATTTAACTTTCAACCAAGGAGTTGAATTTTTTACCAAAAAAGGAAAATTAAAACAAAGTTGATTTATTTTCTACAAAAAAAAAAAAAAATTCAACTAAAAAGGATCAATTTTCAACAAAAAATGGAAAAATTACATTTTAACCAAATTAATTTTAAACTGAAAAAAATGACTCTTTGACCAAAGAGATGAACCTTCAAGACAAAAAAAATGTTTAACAAAGTAGTTCAACTTTTATCCAAGTTGTTGAATTTTCAATTAAAAAAGATCAATTTTAAACAAAATAGTTCAACTTTCAACCATACCGACGAATTTTCAACTACAAATTTGAATCTTTGACAAAAAAATTATTTCTGAACGAAGTGGTTATACCTTCAACCAAGTAGTTCGATTTTCAACAAAAAATATTAATTTCGTATTAATAATTTAATAGCGGACACTTCAACCAAAAAAATATTTAAATTTTAAATAAAAAATAGTTGAATTCAACCGAAAAATACGAATTTTTAAGATTTAATTTTCTATTAAAAGAGATAAAGTATCAACAAAAGAGTTGAGTTTTCAATCTAAAAAGTCGAATGTTTTAGAAAAGTTGACTTTTAAGCCGGAAAAGATGAATTCTCGACAAAAAAATTCTTTGCAAACAAACCGTTGCAAATGATTGACTTTTTAGCAAAGTATTTGAATTTTCAACGAAATAATTAAATTAATTTTTAATTAAATTTCAAATTTATTATCCTTGATATAGAAGAAACAAGAAATGATCTGTCACAGCCTCGGTGGCGTAATCATGTATAGTGGCGTAATAATGTATAGTGGCGTAATCATGTATAGTGGCGTAATCATGTATAGTGGCGTAATCATGTATAGTGGCGTAATAATGTATAGTGGCGTAATCGTGTATAGTGGCGTTCACGGTTCAAATCCGCGCTGAGGCAGATTTTTTCTCGCAAATATTTAATCTATTTCGGTTCTCGCCAGACCAGATTTCACATTTTTCTCTGGAGCTTCTGAAGTAAATTCAGGTCCCGGAAGCTGGAATTACAACATTGTCATATCGATACGGGCACTATGCCATAATTTAGTGCCTATTTAGTGCTAATTTATGCTGCAGAAAAAAAATTTTGTGCC
>CAKNYM010053564.1:218702-268455 GCA_932195095.1 Andricus curvator | reverse complement strand
AATTTTTGCGGCATAAATTAGCACTAAATAAGCACTAAATTCCTGCACAAAGAACAATTTGATACCACTAATAGTTTCCAAGTTTCACATACCAGAGTCACCTGAAGCTAGCATTACTACACGTTTTTGGTAAAAAAAAAAGTGCCCGGATTTTGTGCATGGCACAAATCCAGAGCACTTAATTAGCACTAAATTCCTGCGCAAAGGAGAATTTGATATCATTAATAGTTTCCGAGTTTCGGATACCGGAGTTGTGGCTTCAGCTGAAGCTGGCACTACTACATGTTTTTGACCAAAATTACCGGGCACAAAATTTTTTTTCTGCAGCATAAATTAGCACTAAATAGGCACTAAATTATGGCATAGTGCCCATATCGATATGACAATGTTGTAATTCCAGCTTCCGGGACCTAGTAAATTCGCAATAGTGCAATTGGCGAGTACGTCAATCAGTGGTTCCTCGATCGTGAAAATAGTATGAATTTTTAAATCGCTATCGGCGATCGGCTCGTTCAAAGTATCTTGGACGAAAGCCAGACGGATGCCTGGAAGCGATAAACCCGAAAGTGCACCAGCTTCCACGGTTCGTGCACATTCGAACGGACTTCGAACGCATCCGACGGCATTTGAGCCTGCAATGTAGAAGATGAAGTGGGCGGATACTGAAACTTTTCTCTTTAGAGGTACGAGAGAAATTTCATTCCGAACCCTTTTGCTTAAACATCAGAGGCAATTTCACTCCCCCATTAAGGGGGACTCTGAACACAGTTTCTCAAAAATTTATATATGAGAATAAAATTAGAAACTTTGTTTTCACAAGTATAATGAGCAGGGTAATGGGAAAACTTCATTTTCAAAATTCTTTAACGTGTACCCAGCTAATTTATCATTTTCACTTACCACTAATATTCAAATTGATTTTTAAAAATTTCAAAGTTTTTTTATTATTTAAAAGAAAAAAGATTACCCTTCTACACAAAAAGGCAAATTTTCGACCAAACAAGATGACTTTTGACAAAATACTTCAACTTTCAACAAAATAGTCAAATCTTCAAACAAAAAAGATTAAACTTCAACCACAAACAGTTGAATTTTCAACGAAGAAGATTAATTTTCCACCAAAAAAGACGAAGTTTCAAGAAAATATATGAATTTTGAGAGGATTACATTTTTTAGACAAATTTCTCTACAAAGATGAATTATCAACCAAAAAGGCGAATTTTCAACCAAGGAGATTAATTTTCTACAAAAAAAGACGAATTTTCAACTAAAAAAGGTACATTTTAAACAAAAAATGAAAAAGTAAATATTTGACTTAAAAAAAACTAATTTTAAATAAATTAAATCTAATTTTCAGCAAAGTAGTCCAATTTTCAACCAGAGATGAATTTTAAACTAAAATGATGAATCTGCCGCAAAAAAAATTTTTTAACTAAATAGTTCAACTGTTAACCAAAAAAGACCAATTTTGAACCAAAAAGGAGAATTTTCCACACAAAAATTAAGTTTTCAACCCGCAAATATTAATTTTCTGATAAAAATACAAATTTTAAACTAAATAGTTTAAAGAGATGAATTTTTAACTAAAATAATTAATCTTAAAAAAACAATTAATTTTTTACAAAGTAGATCAAGTTTTAAAGCAGAAGTTTAATTTTTCAATCAGAAAGACGATTTCGGAAAATAAAGATTTTTAATCCAAGAAAAAAGAAAATTCATCCGTATTGTTCGACTTTCAAACCAAAAGAAGGATTTTCTAGAAAAAAGTAGAATTTTCAACCTGACAATATGAATTTTCAACCAAAATGTTAATCTTCAACCAAACAGTTCAATTTAAAACAAAATAATTAAATTTTCAAGAAAGTAGTTGACTTTTTAATCAAGCAGTTGAATTTTTAAATAAATATTTTAATTTTAAACCTACAAAGATGAATTTTCAACCGAAAAGACGAATTTTCAACCAAAAAGACGAATCTTCAACAAAAAAGATCAATTTTCAATAAATAACTTGAATTTTCAACAAAAAGGTGAACTCTCAACAAAAAAGACGAATTTTCCACCAAGAAGATTAATTTTCCACCAAAAAAGACGAAGCTTCAAGAAGAAGCTAATATTTAACTTAAAAAAAAGTAATTTTAAATAAATTAAACCTAATTTTCAGCAAATTATTCCCATTTTCAACCAAAGAGATGAATTTTAAACTAAAATGATGAATCTGCCGCAAAAAAAAATTTTAACTAAATATTTCAAATGCTAACCAAAAAAGACCAATTTTTAACCAAAAAGGAGAATTTTCCACAAAACAATCAAGTTTTCAACCCGTAAATATTAATTTTTTAACAAAAATACGAATTTTCAACTAAATAGTTTGGAGAGATGAATTTTCAACTAAAATGATGAATCTTCAACAAAACAAAAAAAACAATTAATTTTTTACAAAGTAGTTCAACTTTCAAAGCAGAAGTTTAATTTTTCAATCAGAAGGACGCTTTCGAAAAATAAAGATTTTTAAGCCAAGAAAAAAAAATTAACCATATTGTTCGACTTTCAAACCAAAAGAAGGATTTTCTACAAAAAAAGTCGAATTTTCAACCTGACAATATGAATTTTTAACCAAAATTTTAATCTTCAACCAAACAGTTCAATTTTCAAGAAAATAATTAAATTTTCAAGAAAGTAGTTGACTTTTTAATCAAGTAGTTGAATTTTTAATGAAACAGTTGATTTTTTAACTAAATGTTTTAATTTTAAACCTGCAAAGATGAAGTTTTAAATAAAAAGACGAATTTCCAACCAAAAAGACAAATTTTGAACAAAAAAGATAAAATTTCAATAAATAAGTTTAATTTTCAATAAAATAAAAACGAATTTTCAACCAAAGCGATGAATTTTCAAATAAAATTATGAATATTCAATAAAGAAATGAGTTTTCAACAAAGTGGTTTACCTTTAACCAAGTAATTGTATATTCATCCAAAAAAGTCGAATTTTCAAACAAAATAGTTGAAGCCTCAACCAAAGAAGATTAATTTTTATCCGAACAGTTGCATTTTTAACCAAGAATAATGAAATTTCTACCAAGAAAGTTGAATTTTCAATTCAAAAAGAGGAATTTTAAACAAAGCAGTTAAATTTCAACCAAAAAGGATGACTTTTTAACAAAATGTTTGAATTTTCAGACAAAATGATACAATTTTTAACTAAAAATATAATCATCAGGGTGGCCGCAAAACTTAGTTTTGAAAATGCCCTAACTTTTCCCTGACCAATTTTTCATTTTCCCTCACCATTAATATTGAAAGACCAGAATTTTAATCTTGTAAACTTTTTAATATATAATCTTTTATAAACAAAATAAAACATTTTCAAATTTAAATTTAAAAAAATATGTTATCCCTGACTGTTATGTAAGGTGCCTCTTATGGAAATTCTCTGACTTTTGCAAGATTTTTGTCGAAATTCCTGACTTTTACCTGACTAATAAAACTCCCTCATAATTAAACGATGTTATTTTGTTGACCAGGGTATTAATTAATTTTTTGATGTTAAATATTTAATACTGTCGATTACTAGTCTATTATTTTTGGACAAACAAGAAAAAATCTACCTCAGCCGGGATTCGAACCGGGAACGCCACTATACATGAGTAGAGTGTTAACCAATTATCATTGTGAAACTTTTCAAATAAATACTTCAGCCTGAAGTACTTGCTCCGAATCAGAATATTTTAAACAACGATGTTATTTTGTTGACAGGGTATTAATTAATTTTTTTGGCTCTAAATATTAAAAAGTGTGATTTCCAGGTTCTCCCTGACCTACAGCCACCCAGAATGAGCCACCTAATCACTCACTATTATTTCTGGCAGAAATGAAATCACTCAAGTGTGAACGCTCTTCACTTTGTCTGCATATTCTTTTTTTTTTAATCCGAGGTCAACTTTTTTCTCCGACAATCTAAGCTAATTTTGCTTTATCATGCTTTGCTCTTTTTCTTGGGCGCATCATTAGTCAGTTTCAGAACCGGTTTACAGTTATCAATCTCCGTCAACTGGTGTTTTATCAGAGGCTGATAAAATGGCGGTCGAAATTGCTTTTATCTGTTCTCCCAGAATTCATTGAAGCTGTTTGGGCGTACAGATGGTACATACGATCCTACAAGTCTCTGAGAATCATCCCCGGCAGAATACTCGATACGCATCCTGAAAGCTTCGGATTACGTTGAACTTTTGCTACAGAGTAGCGGAAGCCAAAGAATTTTCAGTAATGGAATCCCGTTCGCGCATTTCCGTCTCTGACGTTTTCGACGGTGTGGAAACATCAGACGTCGCTAGAATGCCACGATTCGGCTTGTCGAGCGTGATCTTACGTGTCGAGCGAGCTCTGTTATTGGTTGACGACAGAAAAAAAAGAGTCGAGAAAATATGAAAAATATTGCAAAAGAAAAAAAAGGTCTTACTATATCAAGAGAAAAGAATGGCAGAAGGATAGCAGGACTCAGACTCAAGATAGTGAAATGGTGACAAAAATTTGAAAAAATAGTGTCAAAATAGTCTTTTGTCGACCGAATGACGGATTATGATCTAGATAGTCTAACCCAGAATGGTTTTACTTTTTAGCTGTGAAAAAAATTTTACTCTAGCTCTGCTGGGATTCGAACCCAGGTCTCACAGAATGCCTGTCTGGTGCTCTTACCCACTAACAAGTAAACCTACGGAATTGTCACTCGTCGATTTTGATGATTTTGAAAATTTGTAGAACTAGGGAAAATAATCGACACGTATTTTTTTATATCAGCTGAGAAACAATTCTAAGGGTAGAAACTACCCCTCGTATATGAATGGTGGTCTTCACGTTTCAACATCAACAAGTCGGATGATTCAAAAGGTGAGATGCTTTTAAGGGGTTTTCGATGTCGCTGGAACCAAATCTGAGGTCAAAATTACGAAATTCAAGATGATGGATCCAATATGGCGTCTGCTTTCGCACACGAGGGGTAGTTTCTACCCTTAGAATTGTTCCTCAGCCGATATAAAAAATAGGTGTCAATTATTTTCCCTAGTTCTGCAAATTTGCAAAGTTTCATCAAAATCGGCGAGTGACAGTTCCGTAGACAGAGTAAAAGCACCAGACCGGCAATCTGTGAGACATGGATTCGAATCCCAGCAGAGCTAGAGTCGATTTTTTTTCACACCTTAAAATTAAAACCATTCTGGTTTAGACTGTGTAGATCAAACACGGTCATTCCATCGACAATGAAAATAATATTAAAAGATTATAGTCCGAAATCAAAAAGTGTACAACGAAAAATTGACTCTTTACATTCTCATCTATACTGAGAAGGTATTAGATTTGTGTAAAATTCGACCCCCCCCCCTCCCCCCGTTTTTGTCAAATGTCCACGTTTTGAGACCCCCTGAACCCAAAAAACAGGTTTTTACAAAATGTCTGTCTGTTTGTCTGTCTGTTAGTCTGTACATTTTTAGTTTGTTAGTACGATAACTTTCAAAAGAATTAACGTATTGGATTGGGCTTTGGTATAATCTTTAAGTGTCCTAAAATGAAGGTCTAGTTTGTTAGCCATCCATTTTGTATAGAAATTCAAAAAGTGAGCACATTTTGAAAAATTATTAAAACACTTATTTTTAATATTTAAAAATTCTATGGACAGATATTAATAGTACTCGAAAAGGCCAACGAAATATTCTTATGACTTTTTTTGATAGGAGAAAAATTACCGGAGTTATAGGATTTACAAAATTCCAAAAAACAAACGAAAATGAACGCACGATATGAAAAAAAGTTAAGTGAAGAAAAATGTTTCTTTTTGAACACCCTACAATATTGTTATAAGACATTTTTTAATTTTCTTGAAAAATCGAAAATTCAAATATTTTTATCGCACAAAAAAATAATGAAAAATCAAAAATTCCATTTTGCGATCAAACTATGCAAGATACGCAAAAAGATGAATAGACAAAAACTGTACATTAAAAAAAGATCTACAAATTTTTGTTATTAATCACTTTTTGATGGGACGCGTAGTTTTTGTTTCATTTGTAAAAAAACTGATTTAAGAATAAAATAAATTAAATTTTTGGAAAAACGACACAAACGACGAAAAAAATCAGTAGACAAAAGTTGTTCACTCAAAAAAGAGCTACACATTTTTTATTAATCATTTTTTGATAGGATGCCTAATTTCTGTTTCAATCGTCAAAAATAACATTAACAATAAAAAAATTTGGAAAAACGATGCAAGGTACGAAAAAAGATAATTAGACAAAAGTTGTTCAACCAAAAAAGATCTACAAATTTGTTATAAACTTTTGTTATAAAAATACATTTAAAGTAAGAAAATTAACTTTATGGAAAAACGATACACGCTAGAATAACATTTTATCTAACAAAATTTTTCGCCTAAATCACATTTACAAATTTTCTTAGAACCACTTTACGCATGTTGAACATATAATGTAGAAAATTTCGCATTTTGGACAAAATCGAGTACGAAGCACGAGGTACGTGATGAGAATGTATTCGTTAAAGCCGAAGGAGCTTTAACAAAAGAGAATTCACAATCACCAAATTACAGTTGCCGATGATTTGACCTTTAATTTTTAACTTTTTCTCGTTCTTCCATTTAAATTCGAACTTAATTAATAGAACCCAATAAGCTACATCCGGTTGCGTCATGCGTCCAAATACAACAGAAATGATTCATGCGGCCCTGCCTGTTTACGTTCGGAGTCCCTGGATTTTTGCCGAAGGCCACTGTGGGCCATGCCCGAAACCGTGAACGAATCCAGGTTCCAATGTGCTTCACTGTATAATAACTTTAAATTGAAATTATGCACAATTGAAAAATGCTAAAAAGTATTGAGAATTAAAAATTTTTGAGGTCGCTTTTCAATTTTCCAAGCCCTTTTTCACATTAATCTGTGAACAAATTAAAACGAAGGTGCACGAAAAATAAAACTACGCTTCAAATTGTTTTTTAAGCGATTAAACTGTACAATTTGAAATTGGAATCACAGTACAATCACCTTCCGATATAAGAACCCTCTGTTTACGATATTCCTAGAATTGATGCTCAGTCAAGAGTGACAAACAACATGAGGGCCACAATCTCAGCGCGTTAGTTGCGTCAGGTTGCATCATGCGTCCAAATCCAACAGAAATGATTCATGCCTGTTTACTTTTGGAGTCCCCCGATTTAGGACCAAGGCCACTGCAAGTACTGACCAAAACCGTTCTTATATCGGGAGTTGAGTGTAATCTTGTTTTCCGCGCGCTTTAGCACGCGTACAATAACGCTACTATTGATAAAAGAAACAGAAATCCTAGAAAACAAGAGTGCTAATTTTCTTTTCAATATGTTTCATCATTATTATATTTGATTTTGCTCAAACAAGATGTGTTTAATTCAATATACCAGTTATATTAAAACCAAACGACTAATTAAATTTGTCAGCAATTTTGTCGCTTTAGGTCTCAGAAGCCAGCATTATCGGCCTGACACTCGTTAGTGGCAACCTCACCTACAGGCAGGCACTCATTAGTGGACCTGGGATAAGTTTGCTCATTAACGCCAGTATAACATAAAGACTTTAATTCACAGAACATGGGTTTGCGCTTCCGTTCAACTGCCGCCCGCACCTTATTTCGAGAGCAATTCAAGTTCTTTCGTCTTTCAGGATTTTAAATTTAAGGTAAAATTTCAAAAGTGAAATACCAATATTGCTGCTAATAAACAAAAAAGATTATTTGTAATGAAAAAATCTTTAAACTTACAAAAACATTTATTTAAACAATGTTTATTTTTTCGGGAAATATATTATTTACGCCTCTGCTGTTTCCAATTTAGAAAGTAGCTTTTTTAGGGCTGAAATCGTTAAAACCATTTTTTTTTAAATAACTATATTTGAAGATTATTCACTTGTTTTTAAATTGGATACAGCAAAGTTATACGGTATGTTTTCGCCGACATAATAAGCCCCAAATTATTAAAATTCTACCAGTTTTAAGAAATTGGTAAAAAGCGATAGTAAGAAAAAATTGTATTACAAAAACTATTTTTAAAATAATTATTTTTTTGTAAGTTTTAAACTTTTTTGCACAAAAATAATGTTCTTTCTTTGATAAGACGTGACTGATAACATCAGTTCAATTTTTAAAATCGTAGAGAACTTTTTTTCTAGAGACCTGATTTTTGGCACAACTACCTTAAAGTTTTAGATTAACAATTCGTAGAAAAAAAGTTTTAAAGTTCTAAAAACGATCAAATTTTAGGCTTCATAAACTATAAACTACAAATTGGATTACAAAATTTAATTTAATCAATTGTTAATTCAATGTGATTTTAACAAATTAACTATCTGAATTAATTAACTAAAACCTTTAACTAATTTGATAGAAGTATGCATGTGGAATATGCAAATTATACGCAAAATATATGCAATAAATTGATTTGAATAAACGGGTCAATTGCTGTTATGAAAACGGGGATGTTAATTACAAGTCCATAGCTGAATTCAAAATGGTAATTTAACTAAACAAAGTTCATTAATCCAATTTGTAAACATTTCACATTAAATTTATAGATAAATTTCAAAAAATACCGCACCAATAAAAAATTGCTACTTTACAAAGAATGAAATATTTGAAGAAACTTATAACTATTTTTCGATATGTAATTTGAAAAATATTCGAGTAAAAAATTCTTGGAGATTCAAAAAAGTGACAATAGTAGGATATATTTTGAAAATAGTTGCAATATAGTATTAGGCATTGTTTTACATATTAAATCAAGCGGTTAACTATTTTAAAAATTTAAAAATTTAAAAATTTAAATTTTAAAATCTAAATCTATAGAAATCCCTTGAAATTTCCATTTCATATATTCCCTGGAGTTCTTCATAAATCCATTGAAATCCCTTGAAATCTTTTAAATATTCTTGATATCCTGGATTTGAAATCTTTTGAAATTTTCTGAAATCCTACGAAAGTACCCTAAACTCTTTTAAATCTTTTAAAAAGTATAAAATTATATAAAGTTATAAAATCTCTTAAATTTTGTGAAATCCCTAATAATCCCACAAAAAACAAGTAAAATCCCGTAGAACATTTCGAAGTCTGTAATATCTTTCAAAATTCCTTTAAGAATAATGAAATACTTGAAATCCTCTAAAATCCCATAAAATCTGATGAAGTCTCTTGAAATCCCTGGAAAACTCTCCTTTTTTTAAATCCTTGAAAATTCATACAGAAATTCCTTATAATCTTATGGAATCTTTTCATTCCTTTTGAAATCCAATAAATCCCTCAAGTATTGTAATAATCCTCAAAAGTCCCTGGAAATCATGTAAAAATAATTAAAATCTTCAAAAAATTTTAATCTCCTGAAAGTTTCTGTAATCATACAAAGTTCTTTAAAAAAATAAAGAAAAAAATTCATCCAAAATGTTGAAATTTCAACGAAGAAGATTTATTTTCTGCCAAAAAAAGACAAATTTTCAACAAATACATAAATTTACAACAAAGAAGATTAATTTTCTACCAGCAGTTGAATTTTCAAGCCAAAAATAGAAGTTGAATTTTCAATTAAACAGTTAAATTTATGGTTGAAAAAATTAATTTTTAACAACAAAAAAAAACAACAAATTTTCAATATAATACTTAAAACCTCAACTAAAACAGATTAATTTGTTACGAAAAAGACGAATTAAAAGAAATTCCTAAATTTTCAACAAAATAGTTCAATTTTGAACCGAGAGAATTAATTTTCTTTAAAAGAAAAGAATTTTCAAGAAATACATGAATTTTCAACCGTATAGTTTAAAAAATTAATGAATGCGAGTTTTCGACAAAAAAAAGATTAATTTTTAAACCAAAAAGAAAAGGGTTCAACAAAATATTTGAATTTTTAACAAAACAGTTTAATTTTGAACCAAATAATATTGTGAATATCCTTAAAATATTCAAAAATTTTAATCTCTTGAAATTTTCTATACTCATACTAAATTCTTTAAAATCCTTTCCAATTCTTAATCATGAAATCTTTATGATCTTTTAAAATTGCTTTAAATATGTTTAAATGTTTGAAATCCCTAAAGTTCCTTTAAATCTTAGCAATCCTTCAATACCCTTTAAGAATCCCTTGAAATTTTTGAAATCTGGAGTCTCGTAAAATACCCTAAAATTTTTGTCCACATCCTTTGAAATCCATTGCAATTTTTTCCAACATTAATGCCCCTAGAGATTCTATAAAATCGCGCAGATCTCTTGAAATGTCTTTAAAAAATTTTGAAATTTTGAAACTCTCTAAAAAAAGATGAAACTTCTTGAAATATTTGAAATTCTTTGAAATTTTGTTAAATACTTTAAAAGCTTTTAAACCCTATACAATCCTTTCCAATCCCTAAATTTAGTTAAAATTCTTGAAAACCCAATCTAGTGAAATTTTTACAAATCCCTTGATATGTTTTGAAAACGTTTGAAATTTTGAAAATCTTGAAATCTGTTGAAAAGAAAATGGGCGGTAGATTGGTGAATTAGTAGTTTTTTTCCAAAACTTTGACTGTGATTAAAATAAAATAAAAAAAGACGAGAGAAAAAAAAGGAGAAAAGGGATTTGGAGGTAGCCTTATTTTCCTCTCCTCTTTTATTTTCGTTTTTTTTTTTAATTGAGATTTTTAAGAGTATGGTACCCATATTCAATCGTTGATTCTTGTTTTTTTTTTAATTTCTGAAATTTGATTCTTATGTTTTAATATTTGAGTACTGAAAACGCGAGGTGGATCCTCCCATAAAAATTATAAAAGGCGAGGATCACCTAGAATGAAAATAAATTAATTCCGACCTCAATTTCTCTCCTTTAATAAAATGAAATCTCTATCAACTTTCATCATCCCGGCAATGAAAATCAACATCTCCTTAACAGTTTAATATTCGAAAAGAAAGCATCGTCTTCATTTAAAATTTAATAGAAAACTGCGGTAAAATGCAATATTACAAGCTGAAGCTTCCGAGAAAGCTCTCGCATAAATAAAAAAAAAACAATATGAAACCGGTAAAATCGAGACCAGAAAGAACAAAGATCCGTGTAATGAGCAACCCGAGAAACAACGACTTTTAATGTCCTTCTCACATCTCAGATTATAACCGTCGGCGAACAATCCTCATTCTTCTAACTTATATTTTTTCACCTTATCATTTCATTTCGACTTTAGGGGACGTGCATAAATTACCGAGCAAATTACGTAAATTACGTGAATTACGAATATTACACTTTTTTTAAATAGTTCAATTTTCTACCCGAAAATGTGAATTTTCAACAAAAATGTTAATTCTCAACCAAAAAGTAATAATTTTAAACCAATAAGTTAGATTTTTAACCAATAAGTTAGATTTTTAACCAAAAAAGATCAAATTTCTACAAAAAGAGACGAATTTTCGATCCAAAAAAATAAGTGTTCGACAAAACAGTTGAATTTTTAACCAGAAAAAAATTTTCTTTAGCCAAGAAAGAAAAAAAATTTCAATGAAACTCTCGAATTTTCAAGCTGAAAAGGTGAATTAAAAAAAAGTTGAATTTTCAGCCAAAAATGATGAGTTTTTAACAAAATTATTGAATTTTCAATAGAATAATTAAATTACTTCAGCGAGGTTAAATTTTGAACCAAATAATAAACCATTCAACCAAAAATTTAATAGCAGACTCTTCAACCGAAAAGTATGAAGTTTCAACAAAAATAGTTGGATTTTCCTATTGGGTTCTATTAATTCAGTTCACCTTTAAATGGACCGAGTGGTCGAATTTTCACACAACAAAATTTTTAGTCAAGAAAGAAAAAAATTTCAATCAAATTGTTGAATTTTCAAGCCATAAAGACGAATTTTCAAAAAACAGTTGAATTTTCAGCTAAAAAGGATGACTTTTGAACAGAATTGTTGAATTTTCAACAAAATTATTAAATTTTGAACCAAATGTCTTGACTAAATGGCGTTGAACCAAAAAATTTGGTTGGCCCAACCAAATTTTCTGGTTTCTTCAATCAAATCTTTTAGTAGATGGAGTATTTAGTTGATTCAACCAAAACATTTGGCTGGGTTAATCAAATATTTTGTTCAATAAAACAGATATTTGAAATATTCTTCAAATTAAACAATCAAGTTTGTTAGCTTGCATTAATTATTATCTCACTAAAGTAAAAAGTGAATAAAAAGTTAAAAATTTCAGAAAAAAACGGAACTATCTAGTATTACTACAGGAAAAGATAGTTATAAACAATAAATTCTTAAAGAAATTACGTTTGTTAAATTGCATGAATTATTACCTCAATCTAAGTGAAAAGTCGACAAAAAGTTTGAAACTTCAGAAAAGACTGCAATTTTCTAACATTAGTCAAAGAAAATATTAATATAAATAATAATTTGTTCAAACAATGATTTATGCTAAACAAACAATTGAAAATGTCAGAAAAAACTATAAGTTTCTAACACCATTCAAAGAGAATATTATTATAAATAATAATAAATTATTTAAACAATAACTTTTGTTAACTTCAGTTAATTATTGCATCACCCCATTTGAAAAGTGAATAAAAAGTAAAAAATTAAAAAAACGCGACTTTCTAACTGTATTCTCAGAGAAAATTGGTAAAAACTATAGTAAGTTGTTTAAACAATTAATCTAAAGATCTAATTATCAGTAGAAAATAGCATTTTATGCATTAAAAATAATTTGTACTAAAAAAACAGCAAAAAAAATCATATTTAGCACCAAAAACTCGCAAAATCCAATTTTGCAATTATGGGTTTTTAACCCTATGAAACAGATTAATGGGAGTGATATTTAAAAAGTAATTATTCAATTTTATCCTATAGCTACTTCTGAAAATAAATATTGTGTTTCAACTCAGTTCACCTAATATTGACGATTCTGAATAAAATTTACAAAAACGCCTTTTTTCTTATGGGAAATACGTCTTAAGCTTGATGGAGCTTGCGGAAACTCTCAATACAATTAAAAAAAATAACGCATTTATTTTTTTGTGGATTCGAACCAATTTTGGGGTGATATGCATGAAAATACGAAAAAAATGTTGGACCACCCGACGGTGAAGTCTGCGATAAATAAATAGGGATTTTGATCATTTATAGACTAAATAAATAAATATGCTTGTTGTTTTTAACCTGGGAACCACGCTAGTCTCTTCGACATGGGGCCTCTACCTTGGTACGTAACCAGTCTTTTCTAAGGACACCTACAGTTTAAGGTGGGTTCCGAACCACCAGAGCCCCGATAGTGGTACAATGAAAAATTTCCATTGGTACCGGCTCAGGGATCGAACCCCAGTCCTCCTGAACGGAAGCCTGACGCGCTACCTGAGCCACCGAGGCTCTTGAATAAATAAACCTTTGTACATTTTTTATTGTTATTGATAAAATCATTTCAAAGCATACAATTTTAGGTCCGGAAGTTAAATCATTTTTTGGAATTTTTTTCGATTTTTCATTATCTTCGGGGTTGAAAACAATGGTGTTCCGGAAGAGATAGGGGAATGCAACTTTTTGGGGTGTCTTAAAACATCAAATACAACTCTTTTAAAGCATAACATTTTAGTTGCGGAAGTTAGGGCATTTTTTGGAATTTTTTTCGATTTTTTATCATCTTGGGGGTTGAAAACGAGGGTGTTCTGGAAGAGATAGGGAAATGAAACTTTTTTGATATCTTTGGACATCAAGTGGAAACATTTTAAAGTATAAAATTTTAGGTCTGGAGGTTAGGGCATTTTTTGGAATTTTTTTCGATTTTTTATCATATCGGGGGTTGAAAACCAGGGTGTTCCGGAAGAGGTAGGGGGATGAAACTTTTCGGGGTATCTTTAGACATCAAATAGAACCATTTCAAAGCATAAATTTTTGTTGGATTTTTTATTATCTCGGGGGTTGAAAACGAGGGTGTCCCGGAAGAGATAGGGGGATGAAACTTCTTCTGATATCTTTGGACATCAAGTGAAACCATTCCAAAGCATAAAATTTTAGGTCGGGAAGTTAGGGCATTCTTTGGAATTTTTTTCGATTTTTCATTATCTTGGGGGTTGAAAACGATGGTGTTCCGAAAAATATAGGGGATTGAAACTTGTTGGGGTGTCTTAAAACATCAAATACAACTATTTTAAAGCATAACATTTTAGTTCCGGAAGTTAGAGCATTTTTTGGAATTTTTTTCGATTTTTTATTATCTTGGGGGTTGAAAACGAGGGTGTTCCGGAAGAGATAGGGGGATGAAACTTTCCCTGATATCTTTGGACATCAAGTGGAACTATTTTAAAGTATAAAATTTTAGGTCCGGAGGTTAGGGCATTTTTTGGAATTTTTTTCGATTTTTTATCATATCTGGGGTTGAAAACGAGGGTGTTCCGGAAGAGATAGGGGGATGAAACTTTTCGGGGTATCTTTAGACATCAAATAGAACCATTTCAAAGCATAAAATTTTAGGTCCGGAAGTTAGGGCATTTTTGGGATTTTTTTTCGATTTTTTATTATCTCGGGGGTTGAAAACGAGGGTGTTCCGGAAGAGATAGAGGAATGAAACTTTTTACGATATCTTTGGACATCAAGTGGAACCATTCCAAATCATAAAATTTTAGGTCCGGAAGTTAGGGCATTCTTTAGATTTATTTTTATTTTTTATCAACTTGGGGGTTGAAAACGAGGGTGTTCCGGAAGAGATAGGAGAATGAAACTTTTGGGGGTATCGTTAGACATCAAATAGAACCATTCCAAATCATAAAATTTTAGATGTGGAAGTTTGGGCATTTCTTGGGGGAATGAAACTTTTTGGGGTATTTTTAGACATCAAATAGAACCCTTTGAAACCGTAAAATTTCAGGTCTCGAAGTTTGGGCATTTAAAAAAAAAAATTTCGATTTTTTATGACATCGGGGGTTGAAAACGAGGGTGTTCCGGAAGAGATAGGGGTATGAAACTTTTTTTTAAGTATCTTTGGACATGCAGTGGAACCATTCCAAAGAATAAAATTTTAGGTCCGGAAGTAAGGGCATTTTTTGGAATTTTTTTCGATTTTTTATCATCTGGGGGGTTGAAAACGAGGGTGTTCCGGAACAAATAGGGGAATGAAACTTTTTACGATATCTTTGGACATCAAGTGGAACCATTCCAAACTATAAAATTTTGGGTCTGGTAGTTAGGGCATTTTTTATGATTTTTTTATTTTTTTGGTTGCAATGGGGTGTGTTCCGGAAGAGATAAGGGTGCGGTACCTTCCAGATTTAATTTTGTCACCAAATAATCTTATAATCAACACTAACATTTTAGGTCTGGAAGTTATGTCATTTTTTATGATTTTTTCGTTTCTTAGGGGTTGCATTGGGGTGTGTTCCGGAGGTACTAGGGGAATGAAACTTTTTGGGTATCTTTTGTGATGAAACAGATCCGTTTAGAACTTTTAAATCTTAGGTCTCGCGCAAAAAAAATGTTTGTAAATTCGTTTTTTGTAAACGTGAGGTTATAAAATAAAATTGCAGATTCAAATGGATTAATCTTGAACGTTTGACTTTAACACAATTTTTTCCCCTGCTCTCGTCTGTTGTTTATACTCTGTTATAGGAGAAAACCGCGGAGAAAATCCAGGTGGACATAAATAATGACGATATTACAAGGAAAGCTAATTAACGTTTGTTGCATTGTGCTTTCTCAACGTTGCTTCATCATCGGGGATGTTGGGGCTCCAGAGGTTAAAATAGCAGACATTTCCACTGACTACATTACATCCCAATGCTGTAAATTGGACTTAGTACTATACGGGATTAGGATAGAAAATGTCCTCCTGAACTCGTGCCTACGATTCACCTCCTCGAAATATATTCTCTCTTGTGACCTCCTTTGGGGCTGAATCAACCATCGGATCAAGGACTAAATGGGTTGGAATTCCAAACTTTCCGAATTTATTATTTAAATTCTTTGAAAGTTGGTATTCCCAATTTGCGATTAATTCATTAGCTCAAAAGTTAAATTCTCTTCAATTTCGAAAGCTTTCAATTTAGAAAGAGCTATTATTTTCTACCCTGAAAGCAGAAATTATTATTCGACTCTCTTAATTCAAAATAACATTCCTTTAATAATAGAGAAATAAATTCTCTTAAATAAACTTAATTATGCATCATATTAAGATTAATATGAAACGCTGTGATTTCCAAAAAATTTCAAGCAGAAATATATTTTGCATTTTTAAAAGAAAATTGTTGAATTTTGAACCAAGAAATATTAATTTTCTATCAAAAGAGATGAATTTTCAAGAAAGAGTTCAGTTTTTAAACTGAAATGTTTTTCAACCAACAACGATGAATTTTCAACCAAATAGTTGAATTTTCAAGCCGAAAAGACGAACTTTTGAGAAGACAGTTACATATTCAATCCAAAAGAATGAATTTTCCATAAAAAAAACAATGTTCAACAAAACGGTTGAATTTTCGACCAAAAAATATGACTTTTTAAGAAAATAGTTGAATTTTCAATAAAAAAATTAAATTTTCAACAAAACAGATGAATTTTTAACCACGTAGTTGATAGTTGAATTTTCGACTAAAAAATGCATTTAACAAAAAAATGGATCAGTTAGATTTTCAGTTAAAAAAATTAATTTTCAATAAAAAAACGAATTTCAGAAAAATAGTTAAATTATAATTTAACCAAATAGTTAGATTTTCAAGGAGATTTTTCCAAAAGGACGAATTTTCAACAAAACAGTTAAATTTTTGACCAAAAAAGATGAATTTTTAAGAAAATAGTGGAACTTTCATCAAAATAATTAAATTGTCACCAAAATCGTTGGATTTTTAACATACAAAGGTGTATTTTCAATCAAATAGTTGAACTTTCAACTAAAAAAGATAACATTTCAATCAAAAATGGAACAGTGTAATTTTCTGTGAAAAAATTAATTTTCAACCAAGCTTTTTTTTAATTGTAAATAGAAAACAGTTGAATTCAACCAAAAAAGATGAATTCTGAAAGAAAAATATGTTTGATATTTCCACAAAAAAGATTTTAATTTTAAATAAAAAAAAACAGTTGAATTCAAAACAAAAAGGAATTTTTAAGAAAATATTCCAATTTTCAACCAAAACAGATAACTTTTTTTACCAAAAAGAAGAATTTTCAAGAATTGACTTTCCAACCAAGAAAGATTTTTCAGTCAATAAGGAAACGAAATTTCAATAGCAGTTCAAAAAACTAATTTTCAACAACAAAACATTGTTTGAGAAGTTAGTTCAACTTTTAATCAAGTAATTGAATTTTTATCCAAGAAGATTCATTTTCTACCAAAAATGAAGAAGTTGCAACAATACACATGAATTTTTTACAAAAAATGAAGTTTCTGTCGAAATTTCACCTTTCTTCATTAAAAATGCAACTGGCTGGTTGAAAATTAACTTTTTTGTTTAAAATTCAACTGTTTTGTAGAGAATTCCTATACTCGGCTCGAAAATTTAACAATTTGGTTGAAAATGTAACTATCTGTTTGAAAATGTTTGTATTTTGTTGAAAATTCGCCTTTTTTGGTAGAAAATCATTCTTTTTTTTTTGGTTAAAAATGCATCTGTTTGGTTGAAAATTAATCTGTTTTAGTTGAGGATTCAAGTATTTTGTTACAAATTAATTTATGTTGTTTAAATCCAGCTGTTTTTTATTTAAAAACGAAAATTTTTTTGTTGAAATATCTAGTATAAATTTGAAATTTTTCAATTTTTATTTGAAATTGTTTTATTCCGCTTATAAAAGATTCTACGTTCAAAATGTTACAAACGTAATATTCTGGTCTTTGAATTTTTTTGGTCAGGGAAAAATTAGAGAATTTTTAAAATTAAGTTTTGCGGTAACCCTGATATAACAATCTTGTTAGTAAATTATTTGCTTTGTATTTATATTTGTTTTTTTCCAGTTGCTTCCTCCTGAAAATTATCTTTTTAGTTGTACATTTTATTATTTGTTTAAAAATTCAATAGTTTTGTTAAAAAGTCAATCTTTTTGCTTGAAAATTCCACTATTTCGTAAAAAATTTACCTTTTGAGAAAAATTTATATTTTGGTGTTGAAAAATCAATTGAAATGTTTTTTGGATAAAAATCCAACTATTGTTTTCAAAATTTGTCTTTTTGCTTTAAAAATTCATCTGCTTTAGTAAAAATTTCATCTTTCTTGGATAAAAATGAACTGTTTGCTTGAAAATTCAATAATTTTGTTGTCGAAATTTCAACTGTTTTGTTGAAAAATCACCTGAAATCTTTTTTGGATGAAAATTCGTCTATTTTTTGGAAAATTTATCTTTTTTATTTAAAAATTCATCTGCCTGAGTAGAAAATTCATATTTCTTGGATAAGAATGCAACTGTTTGGTTGAAAATTCAATAAATTTGTTAAAAAGTCATCCTTTTTGGTCCAAACATCTACTGTTTTATTGAAAATTCAACTATTTCGTAGAAAATTTACCTTTTGACAAAAATTCACATTTTGTGTTGAAAAATCAACTGAAATCTTTTTTGGGTGAAAATTCGACTATTATTTTTGAAAAATTATCTTTTTTATTAAAAAATTCATCTGTCTGAGTAAAAAATTCATCTTGCTTTTATAAGAATGCAACTGTTTGGTTGAAAATTCAATAAATTTGTTAAAAAGTCATCCTTTTTGGTCCAAAAATCTACTTTTTGGTTGAAAATTCAACTATTTCGTAGAAAATTTAGCTTTTGAGAAAAATTCACATTTTGTGTTGAAAAACCAATTTAAATATTTTTTGGATGAAAATTCAACTATATTTTTTAATATTTGTCTTTCTGATTTAAAAAATCATCTGTTTTAGTAGAAAATTAATCTTTCTTGGATGAAAATGCAACTGCTTGATTGAAAATTAAATAATTTTTTTAAAAAGTCATCCTTTTTGTATGAAAATTCAACTTTTATTATTGAAAAATCGTCTCTTTGGGTTGAAAATTCAAATATCTTCGTAGAATATTTACTTCTTATTTAAACTATTTTTTTTGCAGATTTTGTTTGAACGACTTTGTTAAGAAATCATTTTTTTGTTTCAGATTCATATTTTTAGTTGAAAATTCATCTCTTTGGTTAAAGTTTGACTATTAAGTTGGAAACTGATCTTTTTTAATTGAAAATTTAACTGCGTGGGTAAAAGTTGAACTATTCTGTTGAAATTTTTTTTAAATGATGCTTTATCTCTTGGGTTGAAAATTTAACTATTTTATTGAAAATTGATTTTTTTGCTGAAAATTCCTATTTTTCTGGTTGAAAATTCAATTTTTGAACAAAAAATTCGTCTTTTGGCTTTAAGGTTCAACATTTTAGGTGAACTTTTTTTTCTTTCATTACTGAAAAATCTTTATTTGTTGAAAATTCGTCTGTTTGATTTAAAAATTAATTTCTTTTTTAATGAAATTTCATCCTTCTTGGTTGAAATATCAACTATTACACTTTTCTGTTGCAAATTTATCTCTTAAAGTTGAAAATTCAACTATTTCGTAGAAAATTTAATTGTTTTGTAGAGAAATAAATAAAACAATATTATTATGTAACACTTAAGGCTTTTTAAATATTTTTTTATTCATAAAAATATTGAAATATAATATAATATTTTTAAGTTTATATAAATATAAATTTTTTAATATTCTTGAGAAAATTAGAAAAGATTTCTTAATATTTGAAACTTCTCAAATTCCTTAAAATATTTTTAGCTAACTTGAATTTTTCTTGAAATTTTACAAAATCATTCAAAATCTAAAGAAATTGCCTTAAAATCTTCCAAATTTTCCTAGGAATTCTGAGAAAATTTGTTTATTCACTTCAAACCTGTCAAAATTATTTCAAACCTTCTAAAGTTTTGGTTTGAAATCTTTAAAGAAAAATCTGCATTTTTTTAAATCTTTTACAGTTTGAAATTCTTTTTCAATCTCTTAAAATCTTCTAAATATTTTTTGAATCTACTCGATTTTTTTTTTGATTTTTTAATCATACCAAATTGAAACATTTTTTTATAAATCTTCTACTCTTTTTCGAAATTTAAGGAAATTATTTGAAATCAAAATTCCTAAAATATCTTATAAGTTTTTATTACTTTTGAATCATTTCAAAACGGTAGGAAATTAATCTTCGTGGTAACTAATTTACCTTTTTGGTTGAAAGTTCATGTATTTCGTTGAAAATTAATCTCTTTTCGGCAAAAAAAATTAATCTTTGAGGTTCAAACTTCATTTCTTTGACTTGAAATTTCATTTTTCATTAAAGATTAATTTTTTTAACTGAAAACTGAACTATTTAATGTTTGGTTGGGCATCAATCTTCTTCAGTTGAAAATTCATTTATTTGAAAATTTCCTTATTTCGTTAAAACTTTGTATTTTGTGGTAGAATGTTAATCTTCTTGGTCACTAATTCACTTTTTGCTTGAACATTCAACTATTAGGTTAAAAATTCCATTAAAAAATGAAATATTTGGTTGAAAATTCATGTGTTTTGTTGAAAATTATTCTTTTTTGGTAGAAAATGAATCTTTTTGGTTAAAAATTAATTTATTTCGTTAAAAATTAGTTTTTAAAAATTGAAAATTACCTTTTGTAATTCAAAATTTAACTAAAGTTTTTGTAGAATTTTTTTTTAATAGACATTTATTCTTTTTGTTAGAAGATTTATGTGTTTGGTTAAAAATTTAAATTTTTCGTTAAAAATATAGTTTATTTACTTAAAAACTTATTTCTTCAACTGAAAATTAAACTATTTAATTTTTCGTTAACAATTTAACTTTTTCAGTTGCAAATTCATCTATTTTGTTTAAAAAATGTCCTTTTTTGATAGAAAATTAACCTTTTTGGTTGAAAATTATTCTTTTCTGGTAGAAAATTAATCTTTTTGGTTGAAATTTCATTTCTTTGGTTGAAACTTAGTTTTTTTATTGAAAATTTAACTATTTTGTTGAAAAATTATTTTATTTGCTTAAAAACTTATTTTCCTGATTGAAAATTAAACCATTCTATTTTTTGTTGAAAATTTATCTTTCTTGGTAGAAAATTTATCTTCTGGGTTGAAAATTCAACTATTTGATTACATATTTATTTTTTTGTTTGTAGATGGATCATTTTAGTTGAAAGTTAATTTCTTTTGTTAAAAATTTAACAATTTTTTTTTCAATTCTTTTTTTTACTAAAAATGTATCTATTCCATTTTTGTTATAAAATTGATCTTTTTCAGTTGAAAATTCACTTATTTGATTAACAACTGGTCTTTTTTAGTAAAAAATGCAATTACTTTGATAGAAAATGCATATTTTTGTGTTGTAAATTTAACTCTTTTTTTTTAATTCGTCTTTATGATTTTAAAACACAACATTTTGGATAAGATTTTTTGTCTTTGGTGATTGAACAATCTTTCTTGGTTAAAAATTCAACTCTTATGTCGAAAATTCGTATTTCTTGGTTTAGCAGTTTTTTTATTGAAAATGAAAATATTTTTTGGTGGAAATATCAACTATTATACTTTGTGTTGATAAATCATTTTTTAATCAAAGATTCATCAGTTTGTTTGAAAATTCAACTATTTTGTTGAAAGTTCCCTTTTCCTTGCTTGAAAATTAATTATTCTAACTGAAAATATTATATTAAAATTTTACATTAATAAATGTTAAATTTTTTGTCAGTTCTTTTTTAGAGAAAGATTAAAAATGTTACGTACTCGAGTTGAAAACACCCCCCCCCCCCGCCCCCTATGCCCACATAACAGACCGTCACGAAACAAGAACCTCCTTCCCCCTTTTTAATGTTACGTAATATGTGAGCGCTCCCTAATCGAATATTTTTTATTTCGTATGCCCATGTTATGCAAACGATTTACACACTGGCCCGACGTGTTCCGAGTTTAGACGACTGGTCACGAAGAGTAAGACTCGGAGAAATTCACACGGAGTGCAGTTCCACCGACCAGGCTTCAGCGGCGTGGCGTCGCTTATACTTGAGTGGCGCGGCCTATCCAGCGGCTTGGAGGTGGAGGGGATACATAGGAGTGAGCAAGGTAGCATCGGCGGTCTTTTTTCAATCTCTGTATCCCCTCCACCTCTAAGCCACTGGATAGGCCGCGCTACTCACGTATAAGGGACGCCACGCCGCCTAAGCTCGGTCGGTGGAACTGCACTCACGTTGTAGTAAGCGATCGAATTCTATTTTTCCTTATTCGACGCTTATCCCATCGTTATTTCTCTTAGCGGCGCGTTGCGTACGGCTACACTTGTGATTTTTTTCCTTAGCCGGCGATTTTGAACGATTTTATTCGTATGCGAATCATTTCATTTTATGCAATAAGAATCTCATGTTATACATAACAAAAAAATTCTATCGACAGCTACACTGCGTTAAGCATAATAAAGCTATGCTTATTTTAACACCGTCTACAGATTTTTGATCTAAAAAAATCATGACTTTAGAGTGGTTTACCCCTCGGAGGGACCCACATATGGGGCATAATTTCTGAAGTGTACCCACATCGAAAATGAAAGTTGTCCGATCGGGCTAAAAATTGGCCCAATTGTAGTCCTATTAGATAGTACTCCTCACACCAAAAATTAATTCATTTTGATAATTATTTATCACAGTGGAGGGGGTACAATTTTGTGTTTTTTAAGAAAAGCTTTACTTTCAAACGTTTGTAACTTTTGTCCTATTGCCTTAAACAAAATTTCACTTGAAATATTTTCGATAGAATTTTTCATAAAATTTCTGGTGGTAATAACGATTTTTGAAAAAAATCAAAATTTGACCCAAATTTTCGAAAATCAAAAATAAATTTGACTTTTTTTCAAACTTGGGCACTTTTTTTTTCTTCAAAATAGTTTTAAAAGAAAGCTGAGATTTTTTCCTATAAGACCTACAATTTTTAGAGTGGCAAATTAATTTGTCTTTGAGCAATAGAACGATACATAAACAAGATGCCGTGATAGGGCCGGTGGCGCGCGATCTCCCCTAGTGCGCTCAGGCCGAGGATCTTTGTGCAACGCTTTAGTGCCAGTTTTTTAAGTTAAGTAATATTATATGCTGCTAGAATAACTGTTCTCTGCATTTTCAGGGTGAATTAACAAACGCCTGCATTACGGTAAGTGTAAAATTAATTGGGAATATGCTTTAAAAATTAGAAGTGAGAATATACATCTTTTGAATTTACATTTTTTTTACATTTACATTTTTCTTCAAAAACCTGAAGGAAAATTTATTGCCTGGGGAGTTTTTGATTTGCTTCGATTTTGCTGAGAATTACGCCTTCATAATCCAGAATGTAGCGCAATGATAATTTAGCTCATGACATGGTGGCTGTTCACGAGTATCAAAAGATAATGGTAGAATACGTGAAAACTCATTTCAGGCCAAGTAAAATCTACTATTTCACTGATGGTACAGGGCAACATTTCAAAAATAGGAGTAGCTTTGTTAATCTCCAAGCCCATGAAGAAGATTTTGGTATCCAAGCTGAATGGCACTTCCATGGAACATCTCATGGTAAGGGTGCATGTGATGGTATAGGAGCGAATATAAAGAGACAAGCAGTACGTTCAAGCTTACAATGTTCTCCGAAACATCACATGCTCACGCTCCATGCTTTGTTTCAGTGGACAAACAGTAACTGTAAGGAAACCGAAATTTTTTTCAGCAGCAAAGAAAATCATGCCTTAGCCACCGAGTGACTGAAAACCAGATTTGACAAAGCTGTCATGATGCCAGATACATTACAGCACCACGCTTTCATTTCCACTCAAGACGGAAAACTTCAACTCAAGAAGTTTTCGTCCTCTGAGAAATACGACATCTTCTCGAATGGCAAAAAACAAAAACCGCAAAAGAAGCCTGCAAAGAAAACAACTGTTGAAAATATCGCCAAAAAATCGAACCGAAAGACAGATAATATTACCATGTAATATTACTTAACTTAAAAAACTGGCACTAAAGCGTTGCACAACGATCCTCGGCGTGAGCGCACTAGGGAAAATCGCGCGCCACCCGCCCAATCACGGCATCTTGTTTACGTATCGTTCTATTACTCAAAGACAAATTAATTTGCCACTCTAAAAATTGGAGGTCTTATAGGAAAAAATCTCAGCTTTCTTTTAAAACTATTTTGAAGAAAAAAAAAAGTGCCCAAGTTTGAAAAAAAGTCAAATTTATTTTTGATTTTCGAAAATTTGGGTCAAATTTTGATTTTTTTCAAAAATCGTTATTACCACCAGAAATTTTATGAAAAATTCCATCGAAAACATTTCAAGTGAAATTTTGTTTAAGGCAATAGGACAAAAGTTACAAACGTTTGAAAGTAAAGCTTTTCTTAAAAAACACAAAATTGTACCCCCTCCACTGTGATAAATAATTATCAAAATGAATTAATTTTTGGTGTGAGGAGTACTATCTACTAGGACTACAATTGGGCCAATTTTTAGCCCGATCGGACAACTTTCATTTTCGAGGTGGGTACACTTCAGAAATTATGCCCCATATCAGAACCATGGTGCGGTCTGTGAGATCGCACGACCATACTGGAAGTTTAATTATATGTATATCCTTTTTCCACCTGGCTGTGAAGCCTGCCATTCGTTTAAACAGAAAGTGTCTTCAAATTACTTCTCTCCACTTTAAAACCACTGAACCATAGAGTAAATTTTATCTGAAGCTTTTCAAGTAATAAACTAATGCTATACATGACTTCCTATTTTAATGAAAGCTCTTCTTTGAGTCGCAAGCAAATCGCAATATCAGTTAGAGAAGCAGCAGAGTTGGCAGATGGAAAAGACAGGTGAAATAAGAAAAGAGAGAGAAATGAACACTATATTAAGAGGTATTGCGTCGAGTCAAGTTGAACTTTGTTGTTAAGGATCTAATACATCCATACAAAACAGGATATCTATATACATATAAAATTATATGTATCCAGAATAGAATACACAGTGCGTTTAACGGAAAGGCAGTTTTAAGAAGAGAATGAAACTCGAGCACGTCTTCTTGATTTCTATGTGCAATGTGCATACCTGAACCGCGAGGAAGCTTTAGAAGATTCTAAATTAATTCCGCGCTGGAGGAAGGCAATAAGATACTGTCGGGTACACTCGTCAGTTATGTGAATCATAACTAGAGGATGTTGAAATTGTTGAGTGTCATGTATTTGGCGAGTACATAATGCCTTTTATGAATGCCATTCTCAGTTATTGTGTGTCAGTGCTTTGTGCAAGGATCTTACTGCGATACTGCTCTTATTGTTAAACATGAATACCGAATAAAACGAGCCATATCGCAGGTTATTTTACCTTGAGTCCATTCGCTGTTATTCCCTATGTTTAGATCGCCCTTAAACCTGAAAGGGGATAATTTCATACGCTTCAGAATAGCTTTTTTATCAATACTATTGACTTTCGGTATGTGAAACAAAGGACATAAAAAACCTGCATTTTTCTATAACATTACAGAAGATTTGAGAAATTAAAATTTTTAAAAAATTTATATTAATTTAATAATTAATTATATATAATCATTTATTAATTTTAATAATTTAATTTAATTTAATTTAAAAAATTTAAATTTACAAATATTGTGGAATGTTCTTGAATCCTCAGGAACGTTTTCAGGGGGACCCAAAAATTTCATAATAAAAAAATTTAATATTATAAGAGGCCGTCCATAAAATACGTTAGAAATTTGATAAATTTCCTGACTTTTGCCTGATTTTTAGCTGAACATTTTTTTCCCCCTGAACATTAATATTCAAAGACCATCATTTTAATCTTGTAATATTTTTAACACCGAATCTTTTATAAACAGAATGAAATAATTTCAGATTCAAATTTATTTATTAATTTCAAACGAAAAAGATCATTTTTCTACCCTAAAAGACGAACTTTCAATTCACAATGTAAAAATTGTCGACAAAACAGTTGAATTTTTAACCAAAAAAGATGACTTTTTAAAAAAAGAATTAAATTTTCAACAAAATAGTTCAATTTGTAACCAAATTGTTGAATTTTCAACAGAAAAATATGAATTTTCAATCCATAAGGAAAAATTTTCTGTCCCAACAGACGAATATTCAACGAAAAAATTAAATTCTCATAAAAAAAGATGAATTTTTAACACCATACTTGAATTTCAACATAATAATTTTAAATTTTCGAAAAAATACTTTAATTTTTAAACAAATAGTTGAATTACCTACCTAAAAAGATGAATTTTCAACCAAATGGTCGAATTTTCAAACAAAAAAGATTAAACTTCAACCAAAGGTAGTTGCATTTTCAACAAAATAGTTAAATTTTCAAACTAAAAAGTCGAATGTTCCAAAAAACAGTTGAATTATAAAACCAAGAAGATACATTTTCAACCAAATAGTTGAATTTTCCACAACAAATTAATTTTCAACCAGACTTTTCACTAAATAGTTGAATAAAAACCCTACAAAAATTAATGTTCCACCAAAAAATACCTTTCTACCAAAAATGTGAATTGTTAAGACAACAGAACGAATTTTTTAGAACACAGTTGAATTTTCAATTTAAAAAATCGCATTTTTAACAAAATAGTTCAATTTTCAACCAAACAGTTTAATTTTTAAGCTAAAAAGTTGAATATTTTAGAAAACAGTTCACTTTTATAACCGAAAAGGTGAATTTTCACCAAAAAAGTTAATTTTTAATCAAGAAAAATGAATTTTCAAATAAACAGTTGAATTTTCTCTCAAAATTTTTTTTTTAAAAAAGTTGCATTTAAAACCAAATTGATGTTTTAAGCAAAAGAGACGAATTTTCAGCAAAATTTTTGAACTTTTAACCAAATAGTTGATTTTTCATTCAAGAAAGAAAAAAGGTTCATCAAAATTGTTAAACTTCCAAGCCAAAAGACGAATTTTCTTTAAAAGAGTTGAACTTTCAATCCGAAAATATGAATTTTCAAAAAAAAGTAATTCTCAACCAAACAGATGCATTTTTAACAATAAAAAATTGAAACCAAGAAGATTAGTTTTCTACCAAGAAAGACGACACAAATTTTTAACTAAAAAAAAATCAATTTTCAACAAGAAATGGAAAACTTACATTTTCAGTTAAAAAAATTAATTGTAAATCAAAAAAAGGACGAATTTTCAACAAAATAGTTAATTTTTGAAACAATGAGATGAACCTTCCACTAAAAAAATAAATGTTGAACAAAAAAGTTCAACTTTTACCCAAGTAGTTGAATTTTCAATTGAAAAAGGTAAATTTTCAACAGAATAGTTAAACTTTTAATTAAAGAGATCAATTTTCAATTAAAACGATGAATCTTCAACTGGAATAGTTATATTTTCAGTTAAATAGATAAATTTGTAACCAAAAATAAATAACGAATTTTCAACTAAAATTATGAATCTTCAGTAAAAAATAATTTTTTTAGCAAAGACTTTAATTTTGAATAAAAAACAGTTGAATTCAACCAAAAAAGACGAATTTCCTACAAAATAGTTGAATCCTCAACCAAAGAATATTGACTTTCAACCAAACAGTTGCATTTTTATCCAAAAAAGATGAAATTACTATAGACGAATATTCAAAAAAATAGTTGAATTTTCAACGAAGAAAGTTTTAAATTGAATTTTTAACACCAAAATATACCTTTTCTACAAAAAGTTAATTTTTCACGCAAAAAGTTATTCTAAACAAAAAATGGATCGAAAGTTAGACTATCTTTGGAAATTATCGGTACGACTAACGTGAGTACTATTAAAAATCAGGGCGATTTCATTTAATTTAATTTAAATTTAATCCGGTGATTACTCGTTCAAAAAAGGAGCGAGAAACTAGTTTAAAAACCCGTTCAAAATCTTATGAAATTCCGTGTCAAATGACCTCTAACGGAGACATTTTTGACATTTTGGAAAGAATATACCACGTGAGAAGCTTAAAAAAAAATGCAAGATTTTTTCGAATTTTGTACCACGACGTAAACTCGTAGGATGAGTTAGAAAAATTGTAGTAAAAATCTCAAATTCATACCACACAGTCTTTAAAGCCTTATCTTACATTCAAGCCGATAATAGTTTAAAAATCTTTACGGGTTCTCGAGATATGATTGAAAATGTCCAAGCGTTTCTACTGGCCGATAGCCGTAATTGCCGACTGAAATCCGACGCAGACACGCTTGGAAATTTGTTGTCAGTGAAGAGTTTTGAAGTCCTATTGACCTTAATTGAAGATAAGATTTCAAAGATTACGTCCTATCAATTTCAGTTTTTTCAGCAAGTTTCCTAAATTACAGCACGAGTTGAAGTTAAGGTACAAAATCTGATCAATTCTTGGCGATCACCGCTCTCGCGGCCGACAGTGGTGATCGCCGTCTAAAACTCGACGCAGATACGCTTGGACATTTTATAAGTTTTATTGGCTAGAATTAAAGATAAGACTTCAAAGGCTATGCGATACAAATTTCAGTAAGCCTTCAAGTCTTATCTTTAATTCAAGCCGATACAACTTAAAAAAGACTCATGTGTTCACGTGATATGACTAAAAATGTCCAAGCGTATCTGCGTCGAGTTTCACTGACCAACACCGTGATCGCCGCCTGAAATCCGACGCAGACCCAGACATGCTTGGAAATTTGTTGTCATATCTTGGGAACCCGTGAAGATTTTTGAAGTCTTATTGGCCTAAATTAAAAATAGGATTTCAAAGATTACGTCGCGTCGGCCAGCCTCGCTGCTTACGCAGACACGCTTGGACATTTTTGGTCACATCTCGGAACCCATGAAGACTTTTGAAGTTTCATTGGCTAGAATTAAAGGTAAGAATTCAAAGACTGTGAAATATAAATTTCAGATTTTTACTACAACTTTACTAGGTCATGCCACGAGTTAAAGTTAAGATACAAAATTTGATGCATTTTTTTTTTAACTTCCCACGTGGATTCTCTGCAAAAGGTCAAAATTTCTCTATTAGGTATCATTCTATGTGGAATTTCATAAGCTTTTCAACGGTTTTTTAAAAACAGTTTCTCGTTCTTTTTTATAAAATTACAAATCAATCTAAATATCAGTCATGATTTTTTTTTATAATGCACGATTAGGGTAACATAAATACACTCTTTGGTTTGGTGAAGTCGTTGCGTGAAGCTTAACGAGTTCTGATACCGAGCGTATGCTCAAATTACGTGACATCTGATCGTTATGGACGTCCTGAAACGTGATATTCCTACTACAACGGAATTCTCTCTTGACGCAAAAAGCACTTGATAATGAAGGAAGGAAGGAAGGTTACGTCAAAATCTATCCTGGAGGATGAGTCCATAATTAAAATTGGATCGATCCACCCTTGGGCTTATCCCAACCTAAGAAATTACCATCCCTGTATACCAACACAATTTTCAAGTTTTCACATCCTAAAACAACTTTCCTGCATCTAAAGGGGATCAGGGAAAGTCAGCAGTTTGGACCTCAGCATCAGCTTTTGCAAGCTTTCATATTTTGATGCTTCACTTTAAAATTATCAGAAACTTCATTAAAAAAAAAATTCTTTCAAAACTTTCACAGTAAACCCTGGCATATAAAATCGTTGCCTATCATTATGATTATCAACTTTAGACCAAAATGATCCATCAGACTCAGAAAACGATTTCGTTGGATCAACAAAATTTTTTGGTTCAGCCATCGATTATCGTTATTATCTGCAAAACAAAATATTTGGTTGACCCAACTAAAATTTCTGGTTGTCTTAAGAAAATCTTTTGGTATATGGAGTATTTTACTGATTCAATCAAAAAATTTTGTTGGGCCAATCGAATATTTTGTCGAATCAACCCAAATTTCGTGTATATCCAAGGAACCAGTTTTCACACAACTTTATTCATATTTGTTAAGTTGCAGTTGTACTTTTAATTCAATGTCGTGGGTTAATCATGACCAACATAATATTTCTAAAAAAAGGAATTAGAAAATTTCGACTTTCAGGGTGGGACAAAAATTAGAATTTTTCTATATTACGTTACAAATCTCTATGACTGCAAATTAATTTTTTTTCTGAAAGTGTTTCGTTAGGTTTCCAAAATTTTTTAGAAAACGCTGAATTCTCAACAAAATATATGAATTTTCAAGAAATACGTGAATTTTGAACTAAAAAAAAAAACAAATTTCCACCAATTAGTTGATTTTTCAACCAAAAATATCAATTTTCAACAAAAAATGAAATAGTTTATTTTTCACTCAAAAACATAAGTTTTCAATAAAAAAATTAAATAGTTAAATTTTCAGTTAAAAACATTAATTTTTATCTGGAAAAAAAAACTAATTTTTCACCAAAGAGATGAATAAAAACTGAATGGAGTTGAATGAAAAGTATAATAATTGAATTATTAGTTAAAAAATTGATTTTTAAACAAAAAATCAATTTTCAACAAAATAGTGAAATTATCCACTAAAAAAGATAAATTTTCATCCAAAAATATCAAACTTAATTTCTTAGTTAAAAAAAGTATTAAAAAAAAATAATATTCAACAAAATAGTTAATGTTTAACAAACGTAAATTAATAATCAACCAAATGGTTGCATTTTAAACCAAAAAAATGAAATTTCTACCAAAAGGGATGTATTTTCAAGCCAAAAAGACGAATTTTCATCGAAAAAGTTGAATTCTCAACCAAGAAAGATGAGAAAAAAAAATCAACCAAATTGTTGAATTTTTAAATCAAAAAGGCGGAATTTCTTACAAAAAAAATTGAATTTTCAATCAAATAGTTGAATTTAAAACAACAAAAAAATGAAATTTTCAACCAAATAATAACATTTTTAACCAAAAACGCTACATTCTTATTGAAACATAAAAAGTAGACTTTCCAACCAAAAATAATTAACTTTTAACCAGAAATAGTTTTATTTGTAACCAAAGAGATGAAATTTTTAACTAAAATGATGAATTCTCAACTGGAATATTAAAATTTTCAGCTAAAAAAATGAATTATCTAAAAAGAAGTTAATTTTCAACAAAGTAGTTTAATTTTTAACCAAAGGGTTGCATTTTTATCTAAAATTATGAATCTTCAACCAAAAAAAATGAATTTTTAAGAGAAGAGTTCAATTTTCAACGAAGTAGTTGAATTTTCAACCAAAAAAATTCATTTTCTACCAAGAAAATTTTATACCAAAGAAGACGAATTTTCAACAAAAAACATAAATTTCCAACTAAAAAATATCAATTTTCAACTAAAAAGTGAATGTTACACAAAGGAGTTATACTTTCAACCAAGTAGTTTAATTTTTAACCAAAAAAGATTAATTCTCAATGAAATATCTAATAGACGATATCAACAAAAAAAGATTTTTATTTTTAATCAAAAACAGTTTCATTCAATCAAAGAGATAAATTTTCAAATAAAAAAGATAAATTTTCAACCAAAAATGGAATATTTAAATTTTCCATTAAAAAATTAATATTTGACAAAAAAAACGGATTCTCAACAAAATAGTTAAATTATCAACCAAACAAATGCATTTTCAACTAAAATAATGAATCTTCAACTGAAATAGTTAAAATTTCTGTTAAAAACATTAATTCTCAACCAAAAAAAGAAAAAACGAACAAACAACTCTGGAAATTAAACTTTTTTCAACATATCGAACCTGAAATTTCTTCAGCTTGAACCAAAGAAACATGTTATTTTGATTTCATGAAAACAAATTTTTTTCGTAGTGTTTAAAACGTTCCGAAATCTCAAACAATAAACATAAAAAATCCCAAAAATCATAAATCAGATGACATTTTTTTCCGAAAAAGGAAAATGATAACATGTTTCTTTGGTTACTTTTTTTCAAAATAAGTGCATTTTACTCAATCAAAAAAACACGTTTTTTCACATTTTCCAAAAAATTCTACCACAATGTTTGAACCAATAGGAAGCATTTGCTTTAGGTTTTCAAAAATTTTAATTTTCCAATCCAAAGAACTAACAGAAGATATTCTCCGATCGAAAAAAGGTTTAGTAGGTGAAAAGTTGGTATGTGTGAGCGCAATTTGCTGATCAAGTAAAAATCAGAAATTTGTATAAAAACGTTAGATCAAACAAAAAGTTGGGATTTACTGTGTTAGCATTTGCAAATTAGCATGGATATTGAAGTGGCGAATAATTCTCAAATAAAGCGCCTGATTTGGTAAAATCTCCATGTTTGCAAAAAATGGAAAGCACTCTTCGGTGAAACATATGTAAAAATATAAAAAAATCGTGGATGTTGATGAATCGATTCCGATATCGTATCCGTTTCCTATAACGGAAAATAATATCTCTTGCAACAGTTGCATTGTTTGTGAAACAACGCGTTTGTAATCAGGACCCTGGATCGATTTTCAGTCCTGTCACTTGTCGAAAATCCCAACGTAGATAAATTTTCTTTAATAATGACGGTGACGGCTATTATAACTTTATTTCCACATCCACACTCTGTGCATTATGCACTATTTTAATGTCACATAATAAAATTGTACTAAAATCCAATGCATTCGAAAATATAAAATTTTTAATAATTACTCAAATACATTTTTTGTTGTTCAATTATTGTTTGGAAAAAAGTATAACTTTCCTCTAAACGTTCGGTTCTCGAATTTTATTTTACTAATTACTTGTACATGAAGTCGGAAAATACAAAAAAGAGTTTCAACCCAATATCCTTATCTGAAGACTGCATTTGTCCACCCACGCACCTAAAGTCTATATATAACCCACGCACCTAAAGTCTACACCAAACCCACGCACTTCTTCGTACATTTCAGAGGGCGTGTGAAGAGAAAACGCCGTATTCCGATAAGGATCTCGGGATAAATATTTTTTTAGTATTTTTTGACATCAAATACAAGTAACAAGTGAAAGAAAATCAGAGAACCGAGCATTTCGAGGAAAATTATAATTTTTCCGAATTTTCATGTACATTTCAGAGTGTGTGGGTTTGATAAAACGCAGTCTTCCGCTAAATAATACATAATACATTATTTTTACGATAATTTAAATACAGAAAATTGATTTAAGTAATTTTTTAAAATTGCATATTTTCAATTATAAACGTTACGAACTTCACTGACATCTTCATTTGAAATGTATATCTCTCAACCAAATTACAGGATTTTCCATGGTAAAACTTAAAGCTTCTATAATTTTTAATTGTAAATCGTCAAAATTAAAAACTCTTCAATTTTAACCATTTCCAATTCTAATTTTTTCAATTTTGAAGAGTTGCAATTGAAAACTTTTCGATTCCAAAGATGTATAAATAAAAAATTATTAAATTTGGACTATTTCGTAGATCGAAAGTTAAGCTTTCAATTGTAAATCTTCCAAATTGAAAACTTTTTAATTTTAAGGATATACAATTTAAAGTTCTCCAATTTTTAATAGTTCCAATTCAAAATTTTTGAATGTTGAAAATATAGAATTGCAAATTGTTCAATTTTCAATATCTATATTTTAAAATATGTAATTTTGAACGTTTTTGTTGTTGTTGTAATAGTTCAATTTTGAAGATTTACAATTTAAAATTTTTTAATTCCCATGGTTTGAAATTTAAAATTCTTCAATTATAAAAATGTATGAATAATCATTCTTAAATTGCGATGATTTTTATAATTTTGAAGATCAAAAATCAAGATCTTTAATTTCTAAAACTTACAAATTGATTACATTTCAAATGTAAAACATCAAAATTGCTGAATTTTTAATTTTAAAACTTAATATTTGAACAATATTTAAGGGCAAATTTTCAAAATTAAAAGCTCTTCAATTTTAAAGATTTACAATTAAAAGTTCTATAATTTTGAAGAGTTGCAATTGAAAGTCTTGAATTTTTAAAATATAGAATTACAAATTATTCAGTTTTCAAGGTTTATATTGTAAACGTATATATGTATGTAATTCAATTTTGAACATTTACAATTGAAAATTATTCAATTTTAACGAATTGCTACATAAATTCGTTAATTTTGAAGACTTAAAATTGAAATTCGATACTTAAAAAAAAGAGAAATAACTAAAAATTCAAAAGTCAGTATACGAATCTGCACAGTAAGAAATAATACCTAAAAATGTAACACCTTAAATTCAGAACCGTACTTAAATCCAGAGATGAACTGAAATTCAGCAAAAAATTGTCTTAACTTAAGAAGATATCAATATCTGAATTTCAAAATTTATTCTTGAGTTTTCTTAAATTCAGATCAGCTTCACTTGAAGTCAGATAAATGTTTTCTTAATTTAAGTTCATCTCTGAATTTAAGTACACTTATGAATTTAAGGTGTAAAATTGTTAAGTCTTCTTTTTTACTGTGTGCCTGGTCACTGGGCATTAACATTTTATTTAGTGAGGTTTACGTAACTGGTTTATCTTGTATTATAATATACGATAGTCTGTAAAATTTCCAGTCGGGAGTAACGTGCTCTCGGACAAAATCGTTATCTGCAGCTGCGAATCTGTGGCATTGTCATTACGACGAGAATCGAAATGGAATTCACAATGTGATTTATCTTCCATGAAAATTGAGATTATACCTACGTAGGTATTTTGACTTTTATGAAAAACAAAAATTGCGGTGCACTACTTACCGAGCTGCAATTTATTCAAATGTCAGGATAAGAATTTTATCATAAAGCTCACCTGAAACAAAACAAAAAATATTTCAGTTATACTGCTTGTATTCATTGTTCATGATAAAATAAAATAATATTTATACATTTCGGCTTTTTTAAACGACAAATTATAATGAGATATTCTTAAACATATTAGCACCATCGATTAATTAAATAATTGAATAATACTAAAAACATAATTAATCATTTCTTGAATTTATTCCTAAAGTTCACGAATTAGAATAATATTTCAAACGACATTGAATTCAATTTTAACCACTTCGAATTTTTAGCTTTTCAAGTAAAAATATGGCATTTTTAACAAGATATATACATTTTTAACGGAATAGTTGAATTTTTAATCAAAAAGATGAATTTTCTATCAAAAAATAGATTTTTCAACAAAATACATGAATTCTCAACCAAATAATTGATTTTTTAACTAAAAAAATCAATTTTCAACCAAGTAGTTGAATTTTGAACAAAAAACATTAATTTTCAATCAAAAGTGAAATAGTTAAATTTTGAGTTTAAAAATTAATTTTCAACAAAATTGATGATTTTAAACTAAAATGATGAATCTTCAACTGGAATAGATGAATTATAAACCAAAAAGATGACTTTTTAATAAAATAGTTTAACTTGCACAAATATGTATTTTCAACTAAAATCATGAATATTTACCTGAAATACTTGAATTTTTTACCAAAAAGAATAATTTTCAAACCAGAACATTAATTTTCTACCAAAAAAGACAATTTAAAAAAAAACTACATGAATTTTCAACTACAAAAGACCAATTTTCAACAAAAAATTGAATAGTTAAATTTTTAGTTAAAAAATTATTTTTTAACCAAACTGATGAATTTACAACTTTAATAGTTGAATTTTAAACTAAAAAGATGAATTTTTAACTAAAACGATGAATCTTCAACAGGAATAGTTGAATTTTCAATGAAAAATCTTATTTTCAAACAAGAAGATTAATTTCTACCAAAAAGGACGAATTTTCAACAAAATACATAAATTTTCAACTAAACAAAATAAATTGTGAACCAAAAATTTATTAGTTAAACTTTCAGTTTAAAAAATTAATTTTCAACCAAAGAGCTGAATTTTCAACTAAAATTATGAGTCTTTAATTGGAATAGTTGAATTTTCAACAAAATTCTCATTTTCAGCAAGAAGATTAAATTCTACCAAAAAAGAATTTTTATCAAAATACATGAATTTCCAACCAATAAAAAACAAATTTGCAATAAAATAGTTGAAGTTTCAACTGTAATACTTAAATTTTCAGTAAAATGAAATTAATTTTCAGTCAAAGAAAAACCAATTTTTAACAAAATAGCTCATTTTTAACCAAGTAGATAAATTTTCAAGTAAAATTATGAATCATAAAGCAAAAAAATTAATTTTAAACAAAAGAGTTTAATTATCAATCAAGTAATCAAATTTTAATTTAAAAAAAGATTAATTCTGAACAAACAATGTAGTAATTGATATTTCAATCAAAGATAATTTAATTTTTAATCAAATACAATTGAATTCAATCAAAAAGACAACTTTTCAACATGACTTGAATTTTCAGTTAAAAAATAATTCGAACCAAAAAAAAACGAATTTCCAACAAAATACTTCAATACAGTAATATAAAGCTACTTTCACAAATGAAGAATCATTATTATTTAATTTAGATTGAAAAAAAAGTAAGCACACTCTCGAAAAAATTCCCTGACTTAAAAAAAATTCCCTGACATTTTCAGGGTTTTCTAGGTATACAAAAATTTCCTGACAATTCCAGGTTTTTTCAGGTACTCTAGACACCCTATTATATTATTAATATATTTAAACAAAAATATCATACTGTGTAAGCTTATCTGACAATTTAAAAAAATACAATCGAAATAGAGGAATATTGGAAAAGCTTTTAAAAGGATTAAAATTTAATTACTGAATCGTTTTCGGCTTGAACGTTTGGTTAACGCAGAAAAAAATAAAAATATACCAACAGGTGAATTCTGTCTTTTTTTTTAAATAAATGTTTGTATATCCTTTTAAATTCTGACGGATCAATTCCGCAAATCCAAGGATAGAGTGTAATATGACCAGTGATTTTCAAATATCGGTTACAATATGTCCTGCTCAGCCTGGAAAATTTTTTTAACGTACTTCCGCTATAGTATACACGTAATCACTTTCGGTTCATGGCCCGCTTTAATTCGAGATAAAATCATCAAAGAGATTTCATTGCGAGGAGGAGCTTAAAAGCAAAATATAACGGATAGCTGACGAGGAATTGCCAAACACTTCGAATGAAATTTCATATATGATGTTTAATCAGGGTGGTCGATTTAATCGAGCGTAAAAATTCCCGATTTTATCCGGGTTCGAAAAAATTCTTCACGGTTATTGAAATTAAAAAATTCAAACTCTCAAAACTCAAAATTTTGTCGTTTGATGTAATCAAAGCTAAACTGCAATTTAAAGCACTTAAAATTTCACAATCAAAGCTTTAAAAATGTTTTATTCCGACATTTTTAATTCAAAATCTGAATTATTTACAATTTAACAGTTTAAAATTAAATTCTATTACGCTGCACAATTTAAAAATTTAAACTTTTATAAAGTGAAGAGTTCAAAGACTTCTGGTTACAATATATAAATCCACGATATTTTTAGTGCTTTAAATTAAAAGAAATCCTCCATTTAAAATGACATTAATAAAAATCTTAGTATAAAATTTTAAATAAAATCTCTCCTTTTGAATGTGAAAAATACCAAATTTACCTCCGTCCACTCAATACAAATGTGAAAAAGAAAAAATTGTTCTCTTCCAATTTAAAAAAATTTTTAAACCATAATTTTCTCCTTTCAAACTCGATAAAAATCTTTTAAAAAATGTCCCTCTTCCAATTCATAGAAAATTTAAACCAAAGTTTACTTTCTTCCAAGTCGCTGAAAATCTTAAAAACAAAAAAATTCCCCCATCCAGAAAAAATTAAAAATCGAAATTTCCTCCCTTCCAAATCACTAAAAAAGTTAAAAATTGAAAAATTATCCTCTTCCAATTAAAAAAAAAAGATTGAAAATAAAAACGTCGTCCCTTTCAATTCAATTAGAATGCTAAAAAGGAAAGACGTCCCTCCTGAAACTCAGAATAAAATTAACACCGAAATTTCCTCCCTTTCAAATCAATAAAAATGTTTAAAATAAAAAATTTCCCTATTCCAATTCAGAAAAAAATTGAAAATAAACAAATTCTTCCCTTAAATTCAAGAAGAATGTTGTTTTTTAATGGCGTCTTCCAATTCCAAAGAAAAATAATTAATCAAACTTTCCCCCTTACAACTCAATACAAATTATAGAAACAAAAAAGGGCCTCTCCGAATTCCCAAAAATTCAAGACAAACATTTCATCCCTTCCAACTCAATAAAATTGTTGAAAATTAAAAATTACCCTTCTTCCAATTCAGGAAATATTGGGAACCAACATTTCTTAATTTCAAATTCAATAAAAATGTTCAAAATATAAAATTTACTGGCCTTCAACTCAATAAAAATGTAAAAAACGAAAAAGTTCCTTTTACAATTAAGAAAAAAATTAAAATTTCTTCCTTTTATTTTAAAATTAGAATTGTGAAAATATCAAAATTCCACACTTTCACTTACAAATTAAAAAATTTTTTAATGGAAAAATTGAAATTTTAAAGTTTGAACTTTTCAGCACTCAGAAATTTTACAGATTCAAGGCTTTCTATTTCAAATAATTTAGTTTCAAATTGTTTAGTTTTGAATATTTGATTGGGAATTGCTCATTATAAACGAACAGTCAAATGTTACGAAATATTAAAAAATGGTTTTTTTTTTACATAAAAAACTTTTAAATAAAATGGGTTAAAAAGAAACATTTTAAGATAAAAGTGAAAATACTTGGTCAGGCGCTTTTTGAAAAATGCCGATTTTTGTGTTTAATTACAAAATATAAAGAAATTTTCATAAAATTATATGGTAAATATTTATTACAATTTTAGTAATACATTTTTTTTATTGAATGTGGTTGTCTGTCACCACACGAACATTGTAAGACGAAAATGAAAATAATACTATCACAATAAAATATTTTTTCTATAATTCGCGAAAAAGTGCCAGTTTTTCCACCTGTTTTTGGTGTAAAAAGTTACCGATTTTTGCTCGATGACGTGGCGCATGCGCAGTGCCGACCTTTCCGGGCAACAGTGACAAAAGTGGACAGATGCAGTGGAAAAAGTAAATGGACAGTGATAAAAATGAGGCACAGTGACAAAAGTAAATGTTATTTCGGGTGGGTTCGTGCTGCCTCGGGTGTACTCGTGCATCGTGCGCAGCCAACTTCATTCTATTTTCCGACTGTCGTCCCTAACCTAAAATCAATTTCCTGAAAAGTCTCGGGTTGTGTATTTTGTATGTACTTTTGTCACTTGGCAAAAGCAAAAAAACACCGTCAGTTTCTCCGAAAATACTGTGCTTGGTGTTTTTTCACGAAAAATCGGAAATTTTGAAGCCCTCAACTTTATGGGCCAACTATTCAATTGTGAGAACCAGCTTATTATTACTGCCATATTATTGCCATGGTTTTGATAATTACCATTGTCATTGTTGCGCCAATCGACAAAAAATCGCCTTCTTTTTACACAAAAAACAGGTAAACAAAAACTAGCACTTTTTAACAAATTATAGAAAAAGTATCGTGTCCCACACATTGAAAAAGAGACGATTTTTCAACTTGTAGCACAATATACTATTATATTACTCAAATTTTGTGATTCCATATTAATTAAGGACACAAATCTCATTTTTCAAAAACACCCCTCTGATTATTTTTGTTTGCACCTTAAAATGTTTTTGGGGATGACAAATAAAAAAGATCTATTTAACAAATGTTAACCAATATTTACAATGTAATCTTATGACGACTTCTTCATTTCTTAGATTATTTTCATTTTCATCTCAAAATTTCGGTTTTAAAATGTTCCTCTAGAAAGGCTTTTCTTTTCCTGTAAAATTAAGTTGATTAAACTTAGCACCGTTTATCTTTCCTCCCTTAAATTGTAAATTGCCTTTTAATTCAATTTTAAAACAGTGAATTTTCTTTGGAAAATTCTCCCTTTTTTAAAATTAAATCCAATTCTCAGGAATTCTATCTCGAGTTTGGTTCTGACGTTCGGCTCAAATTGAGGTACTCCGAACATAAACAGTCAGGGGCGTATGAACCAATTCCGGTAGATTTTCCTGCGTAGAAAAAAATATTTTGAAATTTTGTTCTAGCACGGAGACAAGGGTAACCTAATATTTAATGGAAATGAGGAAGAAATTTTGCTGTTACGCGTTAAAATAAATGCTTTTCCTGCTTACGTACTTTAAACGTTTGCAAACCGTTGAGCATCTCGTTTAAAATGAGAACTTACTCTTGAATGGTCGATCCGGATACTGGATCATCTCAGTCTCTCGCTTGATTAAACCATTCGAATACAGTAGCATCCAAAACCCCATCAATATTTTGCAACTATGCATGCATAAGTGCAACACCTTGCAGAACATGTGTCAACACTTGACAGTTTGAGGTTACAAAGCGCTGCAGTGGGACTCCGATGCCTGAAGTCGATCGGATCTCTCTTTCTACCATGTGAGATAGACAACGAGATGCGATCGCATTCGAAACAATGGTTTCGAGATCTCTCTTTCTGTTGTATGAGGCGGACTGAAAGGATCCGATTGTGTTCCAATGACAAATCATACTTTTCGTTTCGAAACGATCATACTCTCTCTGTCTACCCAATACGATAGAAAAAGAGGTTTCAAAGCCATCGTTTCGAATTCGATCGCCCGAAATAATCCGATGGGTCCGATCGGCTTCAAGCCTTCAAGCATCGGAGCCCCACTGCTCGTCGACGCTTCCCGCTTAAGAGTGAAGATGACGCAACGCGAGGCAACGTGACGCAGTTACCCAGCTAGGGCGTTAGGGGACAGCGCTTTATCGCTACGCTACGAAAGGAACATCCTGCCCTTTCAGCCCCGCAGATCCTCTCACCCGAAACCGCGGCGTCAATTCTCGGAAGATTCCAATCAAGGTGGTGTAACTGAAGTTCGACTGAATATCAATCCTTGCAAATAAAGTCTGCAATTCAATAAAAATTAACATATAATTCTTTCCTTTCAAGTCAGAGAAATGGAAAGCCTTGTAAAGACACAAGTAAATTTGTATTATCTGAATATTCTGAATACTGGATTTTATCTTTTATCAATCTGAATAAAATAGACAATGGCGCATAATGAAAAAGTCTTCTGCTTCAATCGCCCCTTCAGGAATTCATTAGTCCAATAAACAGTCGTAGCAGAAACAATCCTCGTCATTTTCTTTACATAAAGCAGTTTTTTCTCGCATTTTTCCAGCATTTTTTTCTCCTGTTCGCTTTTCTCCGCATTTCAATGGATCTGGATTCACATTTTCCGGTGAGTGACTGCGAAACCATACAACAATAGACTTGCGGGCGTTGTTCGCGGACGACGGTCGGAAGCTAGGCGCTTTCAATGCGCGAAGCGACTCTAGAATCTCGAATTAACGGTGAATGGTACAGGTGAACCTGAAATCTCTGCCAACAAGTTTACATGCACCGTTAACAGAATTACGTGGCGGGACAAAATATGCCGGTGCGATTCATAATCGTGTTATCCAAATCGAATGATTTCACTTGAAAAAACGGAGAGATAAAACCCGAAAGTAAATAATTTGTGCTCGCATGCAAATTCGTTTACGTGTACGAAATATTTTCCATTAATTGCATTTTTAACGGCGTGTTTTCATTTCCATAAGTTTTTTAATCGATTCAATTCGAATTTATAGGATTTTCAATCCTACGAAATCCCTCAATTCTTGCGAATAAATTCTTTGAAATCCATTAAAATATTACAAAATCCAGTAAAATTACATGAGATCTGAAATCAATAATGGTTAGCCCATGGGTTAATCTATTGAATAAAAATTGACTTAAGTGATCTTTCAATTTTAAAAAGTGACTATGGTGACTTTATTTTAAAAAAGGTGATTAAAAGGTGACTTGAGAAAAAAAGTGACTGTGTGAGAATCCTGATTATTGTTGATAACTATGTAATTTTTTCTTCATTTATTTATTTTTTTTTTTTTGAAAAACTGCTGAGTGAGAGTAACCATGACGACTAGTGGTAGACCACTCGGAACATTATGTCTGACCATACACCGGCTAACATTACTGGCGCTCCCAAAAAGTTTCCCGGCGCAGTGACATCTCACCGTTATCGTCAGAAACGGGTTCTTCATCAGCGTCCGCGCTAGCGAGGATCCAGTAGTATAGGGCTCACCACTTTCAACAAGTGTTGACTGACACGACAAGTGCCTGACTGGCAAAGTTATTATTTCATTTTTTTCTTCAGTTTCCAGGAATCCTATACCAACTGTACAAAGGTTTAGGATCGTTACGGTCAGTCGATATGTAAGTCGAGTTTGATGAAGATTTCTTGGAGGCTACTTCGTGACTGACACTGTCAGACATGTGAGGCAATTACTGACTTCTGGTGAGTCCTGCAGTAGTATATGTCTACATATAGTCAGCCAGGGAGATTTAGTAATATTGATCATCTAGTTAAACATTAGGGTTCATTAAGGTTTGATGTAAATTTAACCATCGCGTAAAGTAGTACAGACCATAGTGTAGTCAGACATGAAAGGGAAAGTAGTACAGGTCACCGTAGTCTGACAGTTGAATTAGTAGTTCAGGTTGACGTATAGTCAGATACGGAGATTCAGTAGTATAGATCGATGTAAATTCAGCCATGGAAATTAGCAGTATAGTTCATAGTATAGTCAGACATTTAACGCAGTCAGGTATATGAATAAGTAGTCTAACTCGACGGCCAGCCATACGAATAAATCAGTGGTATAGGTCAGAGTATAGTCAGAAAATGAGCCAGTAGTACAGGTGAATTATTTTATTATTTAAAAAATCCAATTTCAATTGCAAAATCCAATTGGAAGAAGTTTAGGAGAATTGCCCAGTGAGTAAAACAACTTCAATTTCCCTTAGCGCCTACACCTTAGAATATTCACTCTAGAAAACGAATTATTTTCGATTGAATTAGAACGATTGGAGTCTAAGGGAGAAATAACAGGTTGGCCTTAACGGAAAGCAGAGGGAGTTTCACAGTGATTTGCAGTTCGTTTTCCGATTTCGCTAGGTTGCCAACCTAAGTGTTCGTCTCGAAGGCTCATGGGTGCTTCAGGACAATATATCTGTCTCTACAGCCTGTTGCTTCTCGCTCTATCTCTCGTTTCTCTTCGTTGCTCGGCTCGTACGAACTATTCTCGATGACTGTCTCCCGTCTTCGTAAAATACCACCCGGATCCTCATAGTCGGAACCAGGCCGGAGCCAAGACGGCTATCCTAGAGTTCGATCGCTATATGGCTATACGTATACGATTTCCGTATCCTCTTCTGATCGCTATATGTTTCCAGTGAGACTTACCTCTTACATTACGAAAGGCGAAATTAGATTTGGCAACTTTTCTTTCTTTCAGAAGCTTCGCGCTTGCCTTCTTGCCTTCACTACGTATACATTCCGAAGAAGATGAAAGAGTAGAGATAAAATGGTTCGATCCTGAAAAACCTTTTACCATTTCCGAGGTACCTTTTATCGTGCCAGTCTTGAGAAATGTTTTCAAATCTAAGGCTCTTTGTATGTAAACAACCTACAATTTTCTATTTTCGTACTCTCAGGTCTTAGACTCGTTTCAGAAATCCAAACTAGTGTCAATATTAAAGAGTGAACAAAAACTTCATTTTGAAAACTCCCTGACTTTTCCCTAAGTAATTTTTTTGCGCTACTCGTGGCCATTAATATACAGTATACTGGTCCAATGACAATCCTTTGAAACAACCCATCTGTATAGTTGGTTTGTTCGATTGTTGCATCTTCTTCCAACCAAGTTGACCAGGTAAGAATTTAATTAGAAGACTTTGGATTTTGTTGGCATACTGGTCCAATGAAAATCCTTTGAAATTACTCATCTGTGTAGTTGGTTTGTTTCATAGTTACATTTTCTTCCAACCAAGTTGACCAGGTAAGAATTAAATTAGAGAATTTTGTAGTTTGTTGGTATACTGGTCGGTAACCTGGTTGTACCAGTATACCAACAAAATCCAATAGATTGTAATTAAATTCTTACCTGGTCAACATCAAATAACATCAGCTAATCATATAACACGGTTGGAAGAAGATACCACAATGGAACAAAGCAACAATACAAATGGACTCTTTCAAAGGATTGTCATTGGACCAGTATACTAATAAAATCCAAAATCTTCTAATTAAATTCTTACCTGGTCAACCTGGTTGGAAAAAGATGCAAGAATCGAACAAACCAACTATACGGATGGGTTCTTTCAAAGGATTTTCATTGGATCAGTATACCAACAAAATCCAATATCTTACAATTAAATTCTTACTTGGCCAACATCCATCAACATCAGCTAATCATACAACACGGGCGGAAAAACATACAGCAACGAAACAAACCAACTACACAGATGGATTCTTTCAAAGGATTGTCATTGGACCAGTATACCAACAAAATCCTAGACCTTCTAAGTGATGCTTAAAGTTTAAAATGTTTTAAACGTGATTTTGAATAGAACATTCTAAAATCCATTGAAAACTAATAAATCTCTCAATAGTAGTCGTAAAAACATGTTGATTGAAATCCTCAAATTTCAATTTGATATTCATAAACCACCCACCAACTTGATTCTCTGAAATGATAAATTGAATATTTTATTCTGCAGACCATAGTTTGTTTTGCGTGATTAGCATCAGTCTGAATAATGTATTGTTTTTCTATCGGTGTTTCCAATTTCGATGGGTTCATTCATATTTGTATTATCTCCAATAAGGCATAAACTATTCAAATCCTACACTTTTATCGATCTCTGAATTATACATTTCAGAATTTAATTGAACCGTTTTAAGTTATTTGTGCTTGAATATTACAATTATTACTGAAGCGTCAAGCTTATATTGCTTATATTGTGCCTAGAAATTGTTATTTAATGGAACAATAATATATAAAATATATAATTTCCAAGTTATTCAGACATTGCTCAGGGGGCTGGATTATACTTGTTTTATTACTGAAATTATAGTAGGAGTAGTAATAACACTCAAGTTTTCGTATTATGGATACATCAAGCGATATTGTTTCATGTACGCGATGTAATGACGATTCAGAAGATTACAATATTATACGATTATCTCTAGCGTTATAGTTCCCCCTTTTGTATCTTCTTTTGTTACAGCCTCAATTCCAGAAACGTTTTAGTTCAAAGCCGTTTATTTTTTTTTTAATTTCAACAATTCCAAGTTTTGTGTTAAAAATTGCAAATTGAAATTATTTTTAAAACACGGCTAATATGAGGGTGGCGGCAAAACTTGATTTTCAAAATTTCTGCCTAAATTACAATTTTGAAATTTAATATTTATTTCTTCAGGAATGCCAAAGTCTAATTTATTTTAAAAAAGTGAAAAATTGATATATTTAAACCAAAAGAGTGATCAAAAGTGACTAATATCTAACCTAAAAAGTAACGATTGTGCATTAGTAATTTGACTAATGTTCTTTTGAATTTAAAAGAATTCAAAAGAATTCGATTAAATTTATAAGGATTCCAGGTGAATTTTAACGAATTCAGGATAAACTCAAGTTAAATGTAAAAGAATTCAAACGAATTGGAAAAGAGTACATTTATTTCGGTAAAATTCGAGCTAATTTAGAGGAATTCAAGTAAAATAAGAAACATTCTATGAAACTCATAAAAATTCAAAACGAATTTTTTAAAAACACACGTGAATTGAAAAAATTCATTGAACTCAGTGAGTTTGAAATTAGTTTCGAAAAATTTACGGGAATTCCGAAGAATTTCATGAATGCCTAAGAATTCAAGGAAAAGTTAAAATACTTCAGGATAAACTAAACAAAAGCTAAAAAAATCCATTGAATTGAGTAGTATTGAGTAAATTTAGTTAGAAGAATTCAAGTTAATTACAAAAAATCAAGAGAATTCCGAAGAATTCATAAGAATTTAAAGGAATTAAGGATAAATAACTAAGAATTCAGAATCCATGATTGAAAATTAATCTGTTTAAGTTGAGGACTCAAGTATTTTGTTAAAAATTCATTTTTGTTGGTTAGATCCAACTGCTTTTTATTTGTAACTAATTTTTTTTTTGAAAATTCATATTCTCGGGTTGAAAAATTGACTGTTTTGTATAAAATTCGTCATTTTGGCTTAAAAATTCCTCAATTTGGTAGAAAATTAAACTGTTTTGTACAAAAATTATTTTTTTATTGAAAATTAATTCTCTCAAATAAAATTTCAAATAAAATATGAACTAAAAATTAATCAAATAAAATTTGGACATCACATCCATTGTATAAACTATTTACTTGAAAATTTATTTAATTTGTTGAAAATTCGTATTTTTGGTAGAAAATTAACTATTTCGTTAAAAACTGATCTATTATACTGAAAATGCATCTTTTCTGGAAAAAAATTAATCTTCTTGGTTGAAAATTGAACCAATTCGCTCAAAATTTATATATTTTGCTGATAATGCATTTTTTGGCATAATTCAGCTGCTCCAGGTCATCTCAAACAAAAGAACCGAGGAGATTCTTAAAATATACGAGTACGGCTATAGCCGGGACTAAAACAAATAAAAAATATTGAAAATTGACAAAATGGCGCCCATTTGAAATTTTGTTTGTGAATTTTGACTTTTTTGGGGGTAGTTTTTGACTTGCTAAAAATTAAAAAATCATTGTTATTTATTTGAGTTCGGGCTATAGCCAAACATCTGCTAAATATATCCTCTAAATTTGAGCTTAATCGGTCCAGTGGTTTTGACGGAATCATGTCAGCCATTTTAAAAAATCGTGTTTTGAGAAAAACGCGTTTAAGGCTAGACCGTGTATACTTAGATTATGGCCCTAACACTGAAAGTTTTGACTAGAACTTGGATACAAATCTATAAATGCTTTCGGAACATCATATTGGGGAAGGAAAACCTGTTTGAGACAAACAATGACTCTATTATACACATTTATGACCTGCCTGACAGCCGAAGCGGCCCTCCACAGCCTGCGGCTGAGTACTCTCCGCTATGCGCAGTTGACCCTGCTATCAAAAAATCAAAAAAAAAATCGATTTTTTGGTCCGGTCAAATAGAAATATCCCCTTAACGGACAATAATGAGGAAATGGTGTCTGTAGTGTCATTTTTGATAAATAGTAGCAAAATAGTTTTCTCCCTCAAAATAGTGTCAAATAGTGTAAAATAGTATGAATAGTGGTGAATTTGAGGCCTGTTTTGAGTGTAACTCTTTTAACTATAATTTTTACTATTACTACTGGGTTATATGATCTGATGACGTTTTCTGAAATAGATAGTGGTCACTGGTCAGGAAAGGTTCGGTGGTGTTTCTAAGCTAATATTCACCCTCCGCCTCCGGGTTGGTGAGAAGAACAGTTTCCGGGTTTCGAAATCTGATCTGGTTCCGGAGGCCAGCTCGTTGGTTTAGAAACACGATAGCTTCCGTGGTGATATCGAGCTTGGACCCCAAGTTTCTGAAGTATGGTTCACTACGGTTAGTCGTCAAGGTGGCTACTCGGTGGAATCTTTTGAAGCGGTTAACCCTTCACCACAGGATAGGGAAGCTGAAGCTACTTCAATAAATTACTTAAGTCCTCTTTGTCATGGGATACCTGTTATGTCATTATGCATGCGTATAGCTTTCTTGTCAGCTCAAAAGCATCCTATATGACCTATAGTATCCTATAGTATCCTATAGTAGCCTAGAGTACCCTAGAGTAGAGAATAGAGGGTTAGTAAGAGGAAACTAGAGTTTGATGTTCATGGCTAACGAGAGTCCGAGCAACAGGTTCAATTCGTGTTGAGCACAGGATTAGAATTGGGAAAGCAACATGGATTTGTTACCGGACCTAGCGTGTTGAAAAAAAATATTAGTGGTGCAGGTGAATTGAGCCCGTAATTCCCATGTTGTGTATGAATTGAGTTCCGGGATTTAAACCTGATGTATGATTTCAGTCACATGGTGAAACTCCCACCGCTGTCCACTTCTTTGGCGAATATTTCAGAGTTGTTATGAAATCCCAATTTCAAAATACCCTGATTTTTCTTTTACCAATTTTTCATTTTTCTTGACCGTTCTAAATTTCGTTAAATATAAAAACAACCTTACATCGAGGCAATCAATAATGTTAATGCAAAATCAACTGTTTTTCCTAAGTACAATATTTAGATCTTCCACTCAATAAAGAACAAAATCTCATCCATAATGTTAAATTTTCAAGCCAAAAAGACGAATTTCTTGCAAACAATTGAGTTTTCAACCCAAAAATATAAATTTTTAACAAAAAAACTGAATCTTCAACCCGAAAATATAAATTTTCTACTAAAATGATTAACTTTTCAACCCAAGAAAGACGAGCTCTCACCCAAATAAATAAATTTTCAACATAAAGATCATTTTCAACCAAGAGGATTAAATTTCTACCAAACAAAATTAATTGTCCATAAAAAATTAATATTTCAATTTTCTCTTACAGAAGTGAATGTTTAACTAAAACTATGTACCTCGAACCAGAAAAAATTCATTTTTAATCGAATAATTGAATTTTTAACCCAAAAGAATAATTTCCTACCGAAAAAGACAATTTTTCAACACAAAATACATGAATTTTCGAACTAATTAACGAAGTTATTTTTTTGAAATTGGATATACTTAGTCTCTGGTCGTTGGAAATCTATTCACGAAAAAATGAAAAAATCAGAAAAAAAATTTCTTAAATAAACTATTTTTACATGTTTAAAATAGTTCCTATAATCAAGAATGTTTTTATTCTATGAATTCCTTCATTGGCAATTAAATCGTGATACTTAAAGGATAATTAAATATTTAATATCCCTTGAAATTTGATGAAATTCCTAGAAATTTACATGAATTAAATTAAATTTATTCCTTACAATTCATTAAACATTCTTTAAAATCCCTTAAAATCTTTGGAAATCGTAAAAATTCATTAAAATAAGTAGAAATCGTTTAAAATTCTATGAATACAAATGAATTTATATTATTAATTAAATTCCTCTAAAAAACCGTTTAAATAAAATGAAAGCGCGCGTTAACATCTCTAGATTTATATTTTCTAATATTGAAAATATAAACTGTTTCAAAATCCATAATAAGACATATTAAAATACTTCGAGTTCTAAAAATTGTTTAAATGAGTTAAATAATTTAAGAAATTATAAATTGTGGTTAGTAAGATGTGTTTCAAAAAATTCTTACATTCGTAATTTTAATACGTTCATGGATAAATTAAAAAAAGATTAAATAAAAAAGAGAGGAAAGAAGAAGAAATCAACCTCTAAATCTCTTTCCTTTCTTTCTCTTATCTTTCTTTATTTTTATTTTTTAAATCACAATCGAAAAGGTTAGAAGAGAGTGCTGAATGAACACTGAAACTTTGGTACATTAAAAAAGAATGTTTTTTTATTGTGATTAAAAAAAGAAGAGATAAGAAAATAAGGTAGGAGATTTGGAGATTGCCTTCTTTTTCTTTTCTTTTTTTAAATTTTATCTTGCTTAATTTGATTTGAAACATGTGATACATAATGTGTTTTGGAATGATTTAGGATGTTTGGAAATGTTTTAATGCAATTCCCAACTTTTCTGAAATATTCTAGTAGGTTCCAAAAATTTCCCGATATTTTGGAATGTTTAACAATGTTTTGAAGTTTTCTAGGTTATTCTAAACCATTCCAGATAATTCTAGAAGTTTGTGAGTTTTTCTAGAATATTCTGAAATGTTCTACAATATTCTTAAATATTTTTGAATCTTCTAGAATATTCTTAAATATTTTTGAACCTTCTAGAATATTCTTGAATATTTTTGAATCTTCTAGAATATTCTTAAATATTTTTGAATCTTC